>JAQZBX010037860.1:0-23626 GCA_029593785.1 Cabassous unicinctus | reverse complement strand
AAAAAAAAAAGAAGTAAATGGAAGTTTCCCTAACTCATTCTATGATGCGAAAATTACCCTAATATCAAAAACAAACAAAGATAGCACAAGAGAAGAAAATTAAAGACCAATTTCTCTAATGAACCTAGATGCTAAAATTCTCCACAAAATACTTGCTAATCACATTCAACAACATATCAAAAGTATTATACACCATGACCAAGTGGGTTTCATCCCGGGTATGCAAGGATGGTTCAATATAAAAAAATCAATCAATGTAATACACCACCTAAGCAGATTGAAAGAAAAAAATCACATGATCATCTCTATAGATCCAGAAAAAACATTAGACAAAATACAGCACTCTTTCCTGATAAAAACACTGCAAAAGATAGGAATAGAAGGAAATTTTTTGAATTTGATAAATGGTATATCTGAAAAACCCAAAGCTAACATCATCTTCAATGGTGAAATCCTAAAAGCCTTCCCTCTGAGATAGGGAACAAGACAAGGATGCCCAGAATCACCACTCCTACTTAACATTGTCTTAGAAGTACTTGCTTGAGCATTGAGGCAATAAAAAGATATAAAATGCATCCAAATTGGAAAAGAAGAAGTAAAAATTTAGTTATTTGCAGACGACATGATCCTATATGTAGAAATCCCTGAGAAATCTACAACCAAACTTCTAGAACTTGTAAAGGAGTTCAGTAATGTTGCAGGCTATAAGAAAGATCAATGGTCAAAAATCAGTAGCATTTCTGTACACCAATAATGAGTGATCTAAGGAGGAAATCAAGAAAAAGATAACATGTACAATAGTAACTAAATGAATCAAATACCTAGGAATAAATTTAATTAAAGATGTAAAGGACTTTTATACTGAAAATTACACAACACTCTTAAAAGAAATGAAAGAAGACTTAAATAAATGGAAGAATATTCCCTGTTCATGGATAGGAACACTAAACCTCATCAAGATGTCTATCTTACCCAAAATAATCTACAGATTTAATGCGATCCCAATAAATATCAATACTGTATTTTTTAAGGAACTGGAAAAACTAACTACAAAATTTATTTGGAAATGTAAGAGGCCCTGAATTGCCAAAGAAATATTGCAAAAGAAAAATGAAGTTGAAGGTATCACATTACCTTACTTTAAAACATACTACAAAGCTACAGTGCTCAAAACTGCATGGTATTGGCACAAACATAGACATACTGACCAATGGACTAAATTGAGAGTTCTGATATAGATCCTCACATATACAGTCATCTGATATTTGACAAGACCACCAAGCCCACTTAGTTGGGAAAGAATGGCCTCTTTAACAAGTGGTGCTTGGGGAACTGGATTTCCATATCCAAAAGAATGAGAGATGCATACCATCTCACACCATATACAAAAATCAACACAAGAGGGATCAAAGATCTAAATATAAGAGCCAAAAAACATAAAGATCTTGGAAGATCATGTAAGGAAGCATCTACAGGACCTTTTAATAGGAACTGGTTTCATGAACTTCACACCCAAAGCATGAGCAGCAAGAAAAAAAAAAAACAGATAAATCGGATCTCCTCAAAATTAAAAACTTCTGCACCTAAAATGATGTTAATAAGAAAATGAAAAGGCAGCCTACCCAATGGGAGAAAATATTTGGCAACCATATATCTGAGAGAAGCCTAATATCCTGCATATATAAAGAAATCCTATACCTTGAAAATAAAAAGACAAACAACCCATTTAAAAAATGGGCAAGTGACCTGAAAAGACACTTCTCCAAGGAAGAAATACAAATGGCTAAAAAGCACATGAAAAAATGCTCGACATTGCTAGCTGTTAGGGAAATTCAATTCAAAACTACAATGACATACCATCTTACACCCATCAGAATGGCAGATATTAAAAAAACAGCAGACTATAAGTGTTGGAGAGGATGTGGAGGAATAGGAACCCTCATCCACTGTTGTTGGGATTGTGGAATGGTCCAGCCACTGTAAAGGAGAATTTGGTGTTTCCTCAGAAAACTAACAATAGATCTTCCGTATGAGCCAGCGAATCCACTTTTGGGTATATACCCAGAAGAATTGAAAGTAAAGACACGAACAGATATATGCACACCAATATTCACAGTGGCTTTGTTCACAATTGCCAAAAGTTGGAATCAGCCCCGGTGCCCATCAACAAATGAATGGACAAACAGAATGTGGTACATACACACAATGGAATATTACTCAGGTATTAGAAGGAATAAAGTGCTAACACATGGAATAACATGGATGAATCTTGAAGACCTTATGTTGAGTGAAGCAAGCCAGGCATTGAAGGATGAACAGTATATGACCTCAATGATTTGATTTGGGGAAAGTGAGCAGTCTCTGAGAACCATTGTCTGAAAGATAGGCTAACAAGGGAGAGAAGGAGAAGAAAACATTGTGGGCCATCACGTATATGGACAAAATCTATGGTAAAGTGATAGAGTATAGTTGCATATTGAAGGACAGGACAGGTGGGTAGTGATATTACTGAGTTTGTTGGTGCCATGTTGACAGGTGGGTAGATTAGGAAGTGTGGTTTAGAATATCCAGGATACTGAGGGTAGAGATGCAAGGAGGACTAAGTGAACATGGGATTTGTGGGTATGATGTTGAAAGTGCAGGAGTGGGAATGCTCTTATGGCAAAAAATATTGAACTGTACCATCTAAATTGTAAACTATACTGTAAACCATTGACAATGTTTAGTAGCTATGCTTTACTATCTGTATAACAGTTATAACAATGCTACCATCCACATAAAAAAGGTTTTATTATGGGGTGAGGAAAGGGAAAGGAGGTTAGGTATAAGGGAGTCTCTAGTATTCTGTGTGTGACTTTGCAGTGACCAAAAACTTCTTTGAAAATTAAAAGAAAATTCAGGAGACACTGGGGAGTGAGAGGGGGCAGGTGCAACAGTACAGAGTAGACATCTGATAATGCAGTGATAAAAGGAAAAATGTTAAAAAGAGAGAAAATATTTTTTTTTAATTTTTTTGTTTTTCCCATTTTTTGAATATCCAAATCCTTTAATTTTATTTTCTTTCTAGTGTTTTTTTAAAGTTTCCATGTATTTTATCTCATATTTAAATTTATCTTTATTATTTCATTTTCCTATTCATTGTATTTGACTATTATATGGGCTTCATCTTCAAGGAAGGTTTGAATCACAGAAGGGTTACAGAGGGGGCAGGAGAGGATAATTGGTGGGAGGTATCTGGGATGGGGGTTTCATGGGAGGAAGTTCGTCTGAATATATATTAAAGATATATAAAATTGTTCAAATGATCAAGGGGTGGGACATGGTCACAGTGGGTAGACAAACACTCAATAAATGAGGGAATACTGAATTCCCAGCCTGGAGAGCTCTGTCACTTTCTCCAAAGGAGCAGGAACAGTCCCCTGAGTGCAGGGGCAGTGTCTGGTAAAGGAGGAGGTTCCAGTGATGGGTTCTTGTTATTGATATCTAGCCTTATGTGTCTTTTCTCTTGTAATTGAAACTCAGCCTACTGTTATGGGGTGCCTAAGGCTTGCCAGCTGAAAGCCTCCTTGTTGCTCAAATGTGGCCTATCTCTAAGCAAAATTCAGCAAACGAATGCATTACCTTCACCCCAGTGTGGGACATGACTTCCAGGGATGAGCCTCCCTGGCAATGAGGGATTAATACTAAGTGCCAACTGTCAATATGACTGGAAAAGTCCTTGAATAAAAGATGGAAAAGGTAAAGACAAAGAGACTTCAAAGAGAGTCAGGAGGTCATCCAGAGGTAATGCTTACGCACACCTCAGGAGGATCTCATAGAACACCAAAGTGGATATCATCCCACACAGACGGGCTCCTGAGGGCTCTGAAGACACCCAGGTCCTATATAACGGGGGATAGCTCCAGAGATTGATGCCTTCTCAGTGGACACTACTTTGGAATCTGTGCTCCTGAGAGTGACAGAGCTGGAGTCAAATAAGTCCTCCCTGCACATGGTCCATCAGTCCCTTCTATTCAAAACTATATGTGATGCTGGAGTTTGTAGGTGTGTTTCCAGAGACTGGAGCCTCTGGCCTGCCCATGTGCCAGGTGTGCCTGGAATCTTAGTGGAACTGCAACTCCTATTCTATAGCTCAAGGGAATCACCCAAGTCACCTGGTGAGGAGACAATGACAGACAACAGCCATCCCAGGTAATGGAGAGAACCTGCAGGTGCAGGCAGGATAATTCCTTCCACCATATCCATGGGATATAAGCCCCTTCTCACTTGGAGGTGGAGTGGACATCACCATCCCAAACTCCTCAGGATTGGGAGAAAAACTATGGACTAGAGTGGACTTAATGGTATTCTGTTGTAGACCTTATGTGATTCAAGGAATGGAAGAAAATTACAACAGTGCAGGTGAGCCCATGGCCACTGGACACTTTGGGGGCTGTGAAGGGAAAAGCATTTGTAATATAGGTGCCTTTTCAGGACTTGGGAGTTATCCTGAGTGACATTGCAACAACAGATATAGTCTATTTTACATTAGCATATAACATGCTGACTGTGTGGGAGAGAGTGTGGTCTATAATGTGAACTATGGTAAATGCTTGGTGGCAGAGCTGCAGAATGTGTATTTCCATTGCAGTTGATGTGCCACATTGATGAAAGATGTTTATGTGGGATGTTATGGGAGGTGTGGGAGATGGTGAACATGGAAATCTCTGTAATTTTTGTGTAACATTTATGTAATCTAAGCATCTTTTAAAATATATATAAAAAAGTAGCACACAAATACAAAGTATCTCCAAAGCAGAGTATATGTGAACATTGTACTTTTTCATGAATTATCTGTAATCTTGTAATGTTTCTAATGTAAATATAATAATATATCAAAATGTTATACTGACAGAAAAAATTAACTGCTTTATTAAAAAAAGGGGGGGAGCTGAAAGTTAAAATTAATAAAATAAAAAAAAAATAAAAGAAAATAACACAGAATGGAGAACATAGAAATCAATACCCATGAAATTGAGGACTCATGAGAAAAAATTGGAATGTAAGAACCACAGCAGAAAGCAGAAGGTAGAAGGATGAAGTAAGAAAATGTGATAGCATTGGTAGACAAATTCAACTTACACAGAGAATGGGAAATCAAGGAAGAAGAAGCACAGCAATGAAGAAAGAAGCTAGAAGCACCTAATTTAAAAAAAAAGGAGGGGTAGGGGAAGGAAAGAGGAAAGAAAAGCAAGAAACAAACAAACAAAGAAAAACCAAACAAACATACAAACAAAAAGTCAAACAAAGTGAAGGAAGAGCAGCATTCTTTCTTGGGCCCTTGTGGAGCCTCTCAGCCTGTGTTTATCAATCACTTACCCTGCAGGCTTCTCTCTGCAGGTTTTGAGTCAGATTTTAGGGATTAAACTAAGTTAAAATTTGTTTTTTAAGTAACCATTTTTTTTTTTGAGAAATAATGGACCCAAAAGAAGGCCTCTTCTTGACCACCCCCTCTGCAGAGGGGACCCTAAATAGGCTCATGGAAACTTATCAAACACTTTCCACTGCCTGATCCCTCCAGGGGAGCTGCAACTCTGATACCCAGCATGGAAGTATAAAATTGGCTGGCTCTGCCCCCTCCTGAGCCAAGCCTCTGTGTCCTAGGAGAGTGAAGTAATCAGACTTCCTCAGCAGATTCGCCTCTCCCCTTAGTCAGGCACCACTACAAGCCAGCTGGTTTGCTCCCAAAACCTGCAAGGGGATCCAGGCAGACAAACCCACAGAAAGGAAACCCCTCTCCACTCTCTGCCAGAACCCTACCACTCTCAGAGAATGCTCCCTCTCATTGGGTTGGCAGCAGGAGTCAGGGCTCACCCTAGCCCTTTGCCCTGAGGGTGGGCTTAGCTGTCTGAATCCATGATTTCCAGCTGGGGAAAACTCATGATTTTATCTTGAGCAATCCACCTCACTGTCCAGCTCCCTCCAGATTGATGTCCCTAAGGTTCTTTCTCCTTAGGCTCTTGGAACAGACCACTCAGGCAGGATCCTGTCCCCAATCAGCCATCTTCTGTGAGAGAGATTGTGAGTGCCCACCTCAACTGATGCCATCTTGCCCCTTCTCTCCCCCTCTGCTAGTTTTGAACTGGGTTTTGGTGAGTAAAATAAAGGAATTAAAAAAGGAAACTTTAAAACAAAAATAGATACAAGAAAAGCTAATTTGTGTATATTTTCCCTGTCATAAATTTTCAGCTGGATTCATAATAACCTTATGGATCACTTCTAAATGAAGAACAGGGAATTGAATCAGTGATCTTGTGTGTGCTTCAGGAATTCTTCCACTGGGCTATCTGCCTCCTTTGGTTAATTAGCCTTTCATAATGCTATCCACTCCATTTCCTTTGAGCAGGTTGGATTCCCTGTAGTTCCCTGGAGTCGTGCTGATCAGCATCCCTTCTCTGCATCCTCTCTGATGTAATTCTTCTCTTTGCCTAGGCACCTTGGAGTGACAGCCTGCCTGAGAAGATCCCCCTCTCCTATCTCTGTTAAGTCTGTGTCACTTATGATATTCAAGGGTGGCTCAGCTGGCAGAAATCACCACAAAGAAATCATTCTCCACCTACCCAGATCCCTCTTCAGAAACAGGGAATCTGCCATCACAATCCCATGTGGAGAAGAGGACCAGGGACTGCACCTAGTCTGTCCATCCTGATGGTGGGGTATGTGTGCCTCATCCAGCCACTGAAGCAAGCAACCCATGATTTTCCCTTGTATTCCTTATCTTCACAGTACACTCCTAGATGACTCAAAGCAACTTCCCATTTATACATATCCAAAGGAGGGAGATGTCTGCTATCCTTTCAGTTAGATACAATTCCCCAGTAGTTTTATCCACACTTAATATCTCCTGGGTGGGGGAGGTGAGCTCTTCCTGGTTTTCAGGAGATTTAATAACTCATGATTGCTTGTTTTGGATTCTTCTTCTCTCTGACCCTCTCTCTTCTCAGAGTTGTTAAGAAGTGTCCCGGTTTGCTGTACCCCAAAGCAGGTCCCCAAGGCAACCTTTGACTCTTTCTCTGTCATTTTAGTGAAAGGTGAAATGGCTGTCAGCCATTTTCCACACAAGACCCTTGTTTTTAAGTTAAGCATTGAGGGTTTCCCTACTCATGCATAAGAAGACTAAATATCATTAAGATGTCTAACCTACCCAAACTGATCTAGAAATTTACCACAATCTCTAAAACTCTCCACAGCACTTTTCAATGAATTGGAAAAACTAACTATTTATCTGGAAGGGCAAGAGGCCCTGAATAGCCAAAGAAAGATTGAAAAGAAAACAGGATCAGAGAAATCACACTACCTGACAGTGGTCAAAATTGCATGGTATTGGCACAAGGATAGACATACTGACCAATACAACCTAATAGAGAGTTCTGATAAAGATTTTGCATATGCAATCAAGTATTATTTGACAAGGCCACCAAGCCCATTCAACTGAGTGACAATGGCCTCTTCAACAAATGGTGCTTGGAGAACTGTATATCCATATCCAAAAGAATGAGAGAGGAACACCATCTCACACCTTATATAAAAATTAACACAAGATGGATTAAAGATCTAAATATAAGAGCAAAGACCTTGGAAGATAATGTAGGGAAGCATCTACAGAATATTGTAATAGGAAATGGTTTCATGAATTTCAGACTCAAATCACAAGTGGTGAAAGAAAAAATAGATAAATGAGATCTCCTCAAAATTAAAAATACAATTGCATCTCAAAGGAATTTGTCAAGAAATGAAAAGGTAGCCTACTCAATGGTAGAAAATATTTGGTAAAAATATATCTGATAAGGGCCTAATATCCTGCATATATAAAGAAATCCTACACCTCAAAAATAAAAACACAAACCATTTTAAAAATGGGTAAATGATTTGAATAGACACTTCTACAAATAATAAGTACAAATGGCTAAAAAGCTTGTGAAATGATTATCAACATCACTAGCTTTTAGGGATGCAAATCAAAACTACAATGAGATATCATCTTACACCCATTAGACTGGTGGCTATTAAAAAAACCAGAGGATTACAAGTGTTGGAGAGGATGTGGAGGAATGGGAACCCTCATCCACTGCTGGTGGGAATGTAGAATGGTGCAACCATTGTGGAAGACAGAATGGCAGTTCCTCAGAAAACTAAATAAAGAACTGCCATATAATCCAGCATTTCCACTGCTGGGTATATAACCAGAAGATTGAAAGCAAAGACACGAACAGATATATGAACACCAATGTTCATAGTAGCATTATTCACTATTGCCAAAAGTTGTAATCAGCCCAAATGCCCTTCAACAGATGAATGGATAAATACATTGTGGGATATACAGACAGTTGAGTATCACTCAGGTGTAAGAAGGAATACAGTATTATCACATGGAATAACATGAACGAATCTTGAGGACCTTATGTTGAGTGAGGAAGCCAGGCACTGAAGGAGAACTATTATATGACCTCACTGATAAGAATTAACAAAGTTGAGCAGATTCACAGAGCTAGAGTCTGGAAGTTTGGGTTTCAGGAGATAGAAAGGGAGAAGAAGGCTGTGAACCAATGCCCATATGGGCAAAATCTATAACGTGGAATTGTGTGGTTATGTAATGGAGAGACACAATGGTGGTGCAGTGAAACTATTGGGTTAGGCAGTGCAGGTTTTTCAGGAGGTAAGGGTGTGTGTGGGGGGGTTGGACTGTCCATGGAACTGGGGGAGGTTTGTGGGAAGGAGCAGGTGAACACTGGGGATTGGTGAGTAAATGGTTGAAACGATAATGTTGAGAATGCTCCTTTGGAAATAGGTCAGTGTAGGGTAACTGGTTTAAGGCATTTCATGTGGGGCACATTCAGGACAGGGTGCACAAAGGGCAGGCATCTAGGGAGTGTGCAAATGTTCATCTTGACATAGTGTGTTATATCAATGGGTGGGGAACCATATAATGAGTGGGAAGCTTTTGGACTCCAGTCTTGGGGAGGCCTGCTATGTTCCCAAATATAGGGGCAGGAGACTTTAGAGAGCATGAGCAGTGTCCAATACTGTCAGCCCTCAGTGTTGTTTTAAGTAACTATGAATCTGGTCCTGCAAAGAGTGAAGCCTGTTTTTTGCCATGGTTCCTGAATGAAGGGGGAGTAAGGAATAGAATAGATGGAACAGTTGTCATTTTGAGGGCAATGCAAGTGTTCTGCATGATTTTGTAGTGATGGATACAGGCCATGTTAAGGTCCATCAAAATTTGTAAACTTGTATGGTTAAAACAACTGACCATGGTTAGTAGATATGTTTCAATATTTGTACATTAGTTTTAACAAATATACCAACCACCTATAAAATATTATTTATAGGGCAAGGGGAAAAAGCCATAGGATGTTGAATATATAGGAGTCCCCTATATTTAGTACATGACATTGTTGTGTCCTAAAACTTCTTTGAAGACAAAATGAAAAATGTAAGACATTGGGGGAATAAATGGAAGAAAATGTCACTACACATACAGGACAAGACATCTTAAAGTGATAAAGGCAAAATATTTTTAAAAATTAATATTTTTTCATTTTTATTATTCCAATTTATTTTTTTTTCAATTTTTGTATTTTATTTCCTATTTTTAAAACCATAATTATTATTTAATTTTCTTATTAAATTTTTTGGCTATTTTATTGTTTTCATTGTTGAAGAAATTTTGGATCACAGAAGGATTACAACTGTGGCAAGGGAGGACCATTTCTGAAGTGCATCAGTGAAAGGTGATAGATGGGAGGAGATTCACCTAGGCATAAATACAAGGCACATAAATTTGTTTAAATGTTCATGGGGGATTTTCATGGTGTGTGGAGATTTACACAATAAACAAAGGAATATTGAATTATGATCCTAGGAAGCTCTGACACATTCTCTGATGAAACAGCAAGCATCCCCCAAGTTTAGAGGCAATGACTAGTGAAGGAGGATGGTCTATTGATAGGCCTTGATATTGATGACTGTGCTAATGAACATTTACTCTTGAAATTGAAACACATAGTATTATAGGGTGCCTAAGTTTTACATCCAGAGATCCTCCTTATTGTTCAAATGTGGCCTCTCTAACCCAAACTCAGCATGTAAATGCAATAACTTCCCCCCATTGTAGGACATGACTCCCAAGGGTTTACTATCAAGCCAAAGTTGCAATGCAACTGGAAAAAGACTTTGATCAAAAGGGGGAAAAGGTAAATACAAATGAGTTTATATGGCTAAGAAACTTCAAGGTAGGTTGGGAGGTCATCCCAGAAGTTATGCTTATGCGTGTTTTAGCAGGATCACACTGACTGCCAAATTAGACACTACCCCAAATATTGGGGCCCCTTAGCGCTCTGGAGACACCCAGGCACTATTGTAAGGGTAGATAACTTATGACTTTTGTGCATTGTCAAAATGGGCCCTACTTTGGGGATTGTGTTCTCCAGTGTGACAGAATTGTACTCTGCTGTGATTTCCCTAAATATTGCTCTTCAGTCCCTTCTATTTGAAACTATAGTGGGTGTTGGAGTTGGTAGTTGTACATCCAAGAAACTTGAATCTTTGGATTGTCCATGTGTCAACTGGGCTCTGACCCTAAAAGGTGTTGCAACACATAATCTCCAGTTCATTGGACTCACTCAGTACAATTAAGAAGAAGGTCATGATGGATAACCATCATACCAAGGAACTGAGTGTGCCTAAAACTGCAAGCAAGAGAATCCCATCTATTAGCCATATGGGACTGAAGCCCCCCCTCAATTAGAGGTAGAGTTGGCATTGCCATCCCATAATCCTCAAGATTGGGGAATGAACTATGGACTAGAGTGAACTTACTGGTATTCTACTATAAACGCATTGTGATTCTAGCAATGGAAGTACTTATATCATTGATTTGGAAGCAGTGGCCACTGGTAGTTCTGAGGTCAGGGTGTGGGAAAACAGGTGTAATAGAAGGGCACTTTTGGGACTTGGGGATCTGTCCAGAATGACATTGCAATGACAGATAAAGGCCATTATATATCTTGCCATAACCCACAGAATTGTGTGGGAGACAGTATAAACTACAATGTAAACTCTAATCCATGCTTAGTGGCAATGTCCCAAAATGTGTTCATCAATTGCAATGAATGTACCACACTAAAAATGATGTTTTTAATCAGGGCAAATACAGGCAGTGTGGGGAGAAGGTTAGGGAATCCCATATATTTTTTAGGTAAAATTTATGTAATCAAAATATCTTTAAAAGATAAAAATAAAGCAAACAAACAAAATGGGCAAAAGATCTGAACAGTATCCACAACAACAAGATATACAATTGGCAAATATATATAAACAAAAAAATGCCCAACATCATTTGTCATTAGGGAATTGCAAAATTAAAACCACAATGATATATCACCACAGACTTATTAAAATAACTAAAAACCTAAACACTGACAATAACAATTGATAGTGAGGATGTGGCACAATACAGTCTCTCATTCATTGTTAGTGAAAATAAAAAATTGTACAGACAGAAGACATATTAACAGTTTTTTGTAAAACTAAACATTGTCTTACCATACAATTCAGGAACGGTGCTCTTAGGTACATATGTGGATTATATGAAAAATAATTGCCCACAAACACCCATGGGTGAATTTTTCTAGCAAATATATTTATAATCTTCAAATCTGTAAGCAAAGAAGAAGTTATTCTATAGGTGAATAAACACTGTGCTATATCTATACAAGGGAATATAACTCAGAGATAAAAAAGAAATGTTCCATCCAACCAAAAAAAGAAGGGTGAATCTCAAATGACTATTGCTAATTGAAATAAATGAAGCTAAAAATGTTACATATATATGATATCCACTATATGACTTTCTGTAAAAGACAAAATAACAGAGATTAAATTAATGATCACTGGTTGACAGGGTTTAATGAGAGGAGAGGTGGATTCAATAGGTGAAGCTCAGGTAAATTTTTAAACCAGTGAAACTATTCTGTGTAATATTGTAATTGAAGACACATGACATTATGCACTTGTAATAAACAAAAGGAGTGAACCTTGATGTATGCAAATAAAAAATTCATTTACAAGTTTAAGGGAATCTAAAATATTCTCTTATTTTTGATGGCATGCAAAATATTGCAAAATATTTGGATTGAACACAAAATATTCAAGAACCATCTAACTATATTAAAATATTTGACATGGTTTCTCAGAAGAGGATGGGGGAACTGTGCTGAAACAAGTAAGATTGGATATGAATAGAGTCTGAAAAATGAAGTCAATGCACACTTTACATAAGTACTGTACTCAAGTTGATAAAGTTGTACCCCACAATGGTATGTGTTAACAATTCTTTTACTTCTTTATCTGTTTCAAGCAATGACGTAAATGGCTGGCAGATGAAGGAATTTGATTCTCACTGTGGAGTAGGAGGTTACAGATAAGCAAAGAAAGGAGGATAGACTGTTCTGTGTGATAATGGTTTAGTGGTAGACACATCAGTATGAACTCGTGTAGGTCAATATAGATGCAGAGTATTAGATGTAGACATATTTATTGATACTTGTATATGCACACATATTTCCTTAGTCTTTCAGCAGAGAAGGCCTAGATACCCCAGAATCAAAGAGCAGAACTTATTATTCTCCTATAGCCATTTTTAGCAACTATTTTTAACTTTATTTTGTACATTTAACAATTGAAAATACAAACAATTAAAAACTAAAAAGGAAACACATATGAATAAATACATACATATACAGCGCAGCCCGAAGGCAGGCGATCGTCTGCTGTGCAGCTGCTGCCTGCTATGGACCATAAAAAAAAAAATACGTACCTCAATTCAAGGAACTGGATACAAATAAAAAAATTTTTTGAATCAAACAATAGGTTACACAATATATTTGGTTCAGAGTAACACAATCATAGAGTATTTGTCCTTTTGTGTCTGGCTTACTTTGCTCAACATAATGTCCTCCAGGTTCATCCATGTTGTCATATGCTTTATGACTTCATTTCTTCTTACAGATGCATAATATTCCATCGTGTGAATAGACCACAGTTTGTTTATCCATTCTTCTGTTGATGGACACCTGGGTTGTTTCCAACTTTTGACAATCAAGAATAATTTTGCTATGAACATCAGTGTGCAGATGTCTGTTCATGTCACTGCTTTCATTTCTTCTGGGTATATACCCAGTAGTGGTATTGTTGGGACACGTGGCAACTCTATATTCAACTTCTTGAGAAAATGCCAAACAGTCCTCCAGAGTGGTTTTACCATTCTGCCTTCCCACCAACGGTGAATAAGTGTTCTTATCTCCACATCCTCTCCAATACTTGTAGTTCTCTGCTTTTATAATAGTGGCCAATCTTCTAGGTGTGAAATATCTCATTGTAGTTTTAATTTGCATTTCCCTTATAATGAGTGATCTTGAGCATTTCTTCATGTGGTTTTTTTTTTTTTTTTTTGGTCAATTGTATTTCTTTTTTGGACAAATGTCTATTCAAGTCCTTTGCCCATTTTTTAATTGGTTCTTTTGTCTTTTTATTGTTGTGTTGGAACATCTATTTACATATGTTGAATATTAAACCTTTATCAGATATGTGATTTCCAAATATTTTTTACTATTGATTGGCTGCCTTTTCATCCTTTTGACAAAGTCCTGTGAGATGCAAAAGTGTTTAATTTTGAGGTGGTCTCATTTATCTATTTTTTATTTTGTTGCACATTCACTGGGTGTAAGGTCCAAGAAACCACCCCCGACTACAAGATCTTGAAGATATCTCCCTACATTTTCTTCTAGTAGTTTTATGGTCCTGACTTTTCTATTTAGATCTTTGATCTTTTTTGAGGTGATTCTTGTATAGGGTGAGATAAGGATTCTCTTTCATTCTTTTAGTTATAGATATCCAGTTTTTCCCAATGCCATTTTTTGTAGAGACTATTTTTCCCGTTAACATGGATTTGTAGGTTTGTCAAAAACCAGTTGATTATATAGGTAAGGGTTTATTACTCGATTCTCAATTCTATTCCACTAGTTGATGTGTCTATCTTTATGCCAGTACCATGCTATTTTGACCACTGTATCTTTGTAATTTGTTTCAAGGTCAGGCAGTGAAATTCATCCCATGTCACTCTTCTTTTTCAGAATGTTTTTGGTTATTTGTGTGCACTTACCCTTTCAAATGAATTTGATAATTGCCTTCTCTAATTCTGTAAAGTAAGCTTTTGGGATTTTGATTGGAATTGCATTGAAATGATAAATCAGTTTGAGTAAGATGAACATCTTCACTATATTTATTCTACCAATCCATCAACACGGAATGTCTTTCCATTTCTTTAGGTATTTTAAATTTTCTTTTAACATTGTCTTGTAGTTTTCTGCATATAGGTCCTGTACTTCTTTGGTTAATTTAACTCCTAGGTGTTTGAGTCTTTTTGTTGCTATTGAAAATGGAATTATTCCCCTGATTTCCTCCCCAGATTGTTCAGCACTAGTGTACAAAAACATTACTGAGTTTTGTGTGTTGATCTTATATCCTGCCAATTTGCTGAACACATTTATTAGCTAAAGTAGCTTTGTTGTGGATACTTCAGGATTTCTAAGTACAGC
The DNA here is from genome assembly GCA_029593785.1 of Cabassous unicinctus. NCBI lineage: Eukaryota > Metazoa > Chordata > Mammalia > Cingulata > Chlamyphoridae > Cabassous > Cabassous unicinctus. Next base: position 8,990 of record JAQZBX010037860.1, on the reverse strand, counting down.
ATCATGTCATCTTCACACAGTGAGAGCTTTAATTCCTCTTTTCCAATTTGGATGCCTTTAATTTCTTTTTTTCTTCTCTAAATGCCCTAGCTATAAAATCTAATACAACATTGAATAACAATGGTGACAGTGGGCATCCTTGTCTTGTTCCCAATTTTCCCTCTAAGAGTATGATGTTGGTTGTGTGTTTTTCATGTATGCCTTTTATCATATTAAGGAATTTTCCTTCTATCCTATCTTTTGAAGTGTTTTTTTTTTTTTTCATCAAAAAAGGATGCTGGATATTTTTGAATGCCTTTTCTGCATCAATTGTTATGATCATGTGTTGTTGTTGTTGTTGTCTTGCTTCAATTTGTTAATGTGGTGTATTACTTTGATTGATTTTCTTATGTTGAACCAGACCTGCATACCAGGAATAAATCCCACTTGATCATGATGTGTAAGTCTTTTGATATGCTGTTGGATTCGAATTGCAAGTATTATGTTGAGAATTTTTGCATCTATGTTCATTACAGTGATTGGCCTGTAATTTTCTTTTCTTGTAGTACCTTCATCTGGCTTTGGTATTAGGGTGATGTTGGCTTCATAAAATATGTTGGGTAATTTTCCCTCCTTTTCAATTTTTTGAAAGAGTTTAGACAGGATTGGTGTTAATTCTTTTTGAAATGCTTGATAAAATTCACCTGTGAAGCCATCTGGTCCTGGACTTTTCTTTGCTGAGTGATTTGGATGATGGATTCAATCTCCTTAAATGTTATTGGTTTGTTAAGTTTTTGTATTTCTTGTAGCATCAGTGTAGGTTGGTTGTGAATTTCTAGGAATTTGTCCATTTCATTTAGGTCATCTAATTTTTTGGCATATAGCTTCTCATAATATCCTCTTATGATTCTGTTTATTTCTGTAAGGTCAATTTTAAATTCCCCCCTTCATTTCTGATTGTATTTATTTGCATATTCTCTATTTTTTTCTTTGTTAGTGTAGCTAAGGGTTTGTCAATTTTATTGATCTTCTCAAAGAACCACCTTTTGATTTTGTTGATTTTCTCTGTTGTTTTTTTGTTCTCATTTTCATTTATTTCTTCTCTAATCTTTATTATTTATTTCCTCCTGCTTGATTTGGGATTGGTGTGCTGTTCTTTTTCTAGTTTCTCTAGTTTTTCAGTTAAATCTTTGAGTTTTTTTTTTCTTATTTTTAATATAGGCATTTAGGGCTATAAATATACTTCTCAGGATGGCCTTCACTGTATTCCATAAGTTTTGATATGTTGTATTGTAGTTTTCATTTGTCTCAATATATTTACTGATTTCACTTTCAATTTCTCCTTTGACCCACCGATTATTTAGGAGTGTGTTGTTCAGCCTCCACACATTTGCGAATATACTTTTTTCCTGTCTATTATTGATTTCCAGTTACATTCCGTTATGATCTATGAAGGTGCTGTGTATAATTTCAATCTTTTTATATTTATTGAGTGCTGCATTGTGACCTGACATGTGGTCTATCCTGGAGAAAGACCCATGGACACTTGAGAAGAATGTATAACCCTCTGAGTTTGGATGTAGTGTTGTGAATATGTCCATTAGGTCTAACATGTCTATCATATTGTTCAAGTTCTCTGTTTCCTTTTTGGTCTTATGTCTAGTTGTTCTAGCTCATGATGTGAGTGGGGAGTTGAAGTCTCCAGTGATTATTGTAGAAATGTCTATTTCCCACTTTAGTTTTGCCAGAGTTTGTCTCACGGATTTAGGGGCACCCAGGTTAGGTGTGTAGATAGATATTTATGACTGTTATATCTTCCTGGTGGATTGTCCCTTTTATTAATATATTATGGCCTTCTGTATATCTTATACATTTTTTGTGAGGACTGGAGGTGGCTCAGGCAATCAGGCACCTCCCTCCCACATATGAGGTCCTGGGTTCAGTTGCTGGTGCCTCCTGAAAAGAAGACCAGGACATAGCAAATGCAAAATAATGAGGGGTGGGGAGAAACAAATAAATAAAATAAATCTTTTTAAAAAATCTGTCTGTTTTGTCTGATATTAGTATATAGCTATCCCTGCTCTTTTCTGCTTGCTTTTCGTGTGGAGTATCTTTTTTCCACCTTTCACTTTCTGCTGGTTTGTATCCCTGGGTCTATGGTGAGTTTCCTGTAAGTAGCAAATGGATGGCTTATATTTTGTTTTGTTTGTTTGTTTGTTTGTTTGTTTTTTTATCCATTCTATCAACCTGCATCTTTTGTTTGGGGAATTTAATCCATTCACCTTCAATGATATTACTGTAAATGCACTATTTGCTTCCTGCATTTTATTCTTTGTTTTTTATATGTCATCTTGTTTTTGTCTGTCTTTTTACACTTTTGGTTATCCTTTCTGCTATTCTTTCTTCTATACTGTCCTCCAAGCTTCTCTATTCTGTCTTTTTCTTTCAGGTTCTAAGGTTTCTTTTAATATTTCCTGAAAATTTGGGCTCTTTTTGCAAACTCTCTTAGATTCTGTTTGTGAATATTTTATAGTCACTTTCACATTTGAAGGGCAGTTTTGCTGGGTAAAGAATTCTTAGCTGGCAGTTTTTCTCTTTCAGTTTCCTAATTTCATCACACCACTCTCTTCTTGCCTCCATGGTGTCTGAAGAGAAATCTGTGCAAAGTCTTACTGGATGTCCCTTGTATGTGATTGTTTGCGTCTTTCTTGCAGCTCTGAGAATTTTCTCTTTATCTTTGACATTTGACATTCTGAGTAGTGTGTGTCTTCGAATAGGGCTATTTGGATTTGTTCTGATTGGGGTACGATGCATTTCTCAGACATGTAAGTTCCGTTCTTTCATGAGAGTTGGGAAATTTTCAGCTATTATTTCCTCAAATACTCTTTCTGCCCCTTTTCCCTTCTCTTCTCCTTCTGGAACTCCCATAACATGTATTTTGTTGCATTTTGTGTTGTCATTCAATTCTCTGAGCCCCTACTCTTTTTTTTTCCTTTCTTTACTCACTCTGTTGTTTTCTTTCTTCAATTTTTAGATGTTCTGCCTTTGGTATCACTTATTTTTTCTTCTATCATTTTGAGTCTGCTGTTGTATGTCTCAAATGAGTTTTTGATCCCACCTATTGTGTCTTTCATTCCCATGAGCTCTGTTACTTTTCTTCTCAGGAATTCAAATTCTTCTTTGCATTCTCTCAATTTTTTCTTGATGTCACTTATCTCTTTAACTTTATTGCCTTTCAACTCATTAATTTGATTTTGGTAATTTGTGCACATCTCACTGACTAGTTCTCTCAAATTCTGAATCCTTTCTGGTGCTTTGATGTATTCCTTTTCTTGCCATGTCTTCTATTTTCTTAATATGGCTCATAATTTTTTTCTGATACCTAAGCATCTGATTAGTATGTAGCATTCTTAGATGCCCAATCTCTTTCTCTTTTGTAAGGCTTTACTGGCAGGAGTCTGTGGGTCAACACTGCTCTTTGATTTTGGGGTCAACCTGAATTGTTAGGATTTTCCTGCTCATTGTTTAAAGCTGGGCACTGGACCCAGTAATTGGTTGTAGAATCAATTCCTAGGGCCTTGGGCAGGGAGGCTATAGAGGCGAGAAAAATCCTCTCCTACTTATTTATTTATTTATTTATCTATTTAAAAAGATTTATTTATTTATTTATTTATCCCCCCCTTGCTGCTTGTGCTTGCTGTGTCCATTCCCTGTGTGTCTTATCTGTGTCTGCTTATCTTCCCCTTGCTGTGAGGTCCTGCTGCATCAGCCCCTCACACCACGCGGGCCGGCCTGCCCTCACAAGGAGGCCCCGGGAAGCGAACCCGGGGCCTCACACATGGTAAACGGGGGCTCTATCTGTTGAGCCACACCTGCTTCCTGTTGTGAGGGCTTGTTGCATCAGCCCACTAGGCTGCGCGGGCTGGCCTTCCCTCACAAGGAGGCCCTGGGAAGTGAACACAGGGCCTCCCATATGGTAAACGGGGGCTCTATCAATTGAGCCACTCCGGCTTCCCTCTCCTACTTATTTTTAATTTTATTGAATGCAATTACTTGGTCTGTCTGGAGATGGCTGTCTTTGGCAGTGCTCATTTCAATGCCATGTCAGAGTGTATTTTTTGCAACACAGACCAGACAAATGTGATAGAATTTCCTATCTGGAGGCTAGGAGACTTTTAATTCAAACTTTCTCTGAGACAGCTCCCCAGTCTTCTCTGGTAGCCTCCTCCTTTTTCCTGGCTAGGAAAAATTTCCACTCCCCTCTGAGTCCTCAAAAATCAGTCCTTGTTAGTAGAGGAGGAGATTGGGATGGCTGTATAACTTTAGCTCTTTGCAGGCTCCAAGGCAAACAATGGTGTAGCCCCACCCAGTTTGGAAGGGTTCTTGGGACACAGCAATCCAAATTTGTGAGTCAAAAGCTGATTTTCAGCCTTAGGCTGTGTCACTCTCTCTCCGCTTTCCTGGGACATCCTCAACAGTAAATTCTGGCTAGAAGAGATGGATATTGCAAGGGTCGGATTTCTCCAGTCCTTCGCCAGTTCCCAGGGCAATCCACTGTGGGATCTCACCTAGCTCATGGGACACGGCAGACCAATTTTGTGGTTCAGAAGCTGAATCTGCTTTAGCTTGTGACCCTTTCTCTCCCCTTTCCTGGGGTGATAGATCCCTGGAGCCCCCTTTGGGCCCATAGGCCCAAGAATTCTAAAGTGTCTTTAGTGTTGGGGAGGGTACCGGCAGCAGCAACCACTGGTTTCAAATCATGGTTCTGTCATCACGATTTCCCTCCTTTGTCCCTCTCTCCTCTGGGCGGTGTCCAGCCTTCACCTGCTGTCTTACACCCTCGAAGATCTTTTTCAGGGCTGTTTCAGCCTGTCATTTAGCTATTTTTCTGGAGGAGAAGAGATTCCCTTGTCTTACTAGTCCACCATCTTCCTGAAGTCATCCGCACTATAGACTTTTTATTATTCTAACAATTGAAGAACTCTTATCATTGATGTAAAGGCAGTGGCAACTATAGTTTCTGAAGGGTGTGAGAGGGAAGAATAGGTTTAATACGGGCTTATTTTTTGGGACATTGGATTTGTTCTTCATGACATTGCAGTGACAGAATCAGGCCATTGTAGATTTTGTCATAACTTACAAAAAAAAGCAGGACAAAGTATAAAGTATAATGTAAACTCTAGTCCATGGCTAGTAGTAATTCTTCAATCTGGGTTCATCAATTGAAACAAATATACCACCTTAATGAAGGATGTTGTTAAGGTGGGAAAGTGTGGTAAGGGGAGGAAGTACGGCATAAAAGAATCCCTCATACTTTTTCAATAACGTTTATGTAATCTAAATCTTCTTTAAAAATAAAATATATATATATATAAAAAATAAAACAAATTAAGAAAAGACCATAATTTTTCACCAGACCTTGGATTTTAATACACCATTCTCCAATACAAGGCACCTTGGAGAAATGACTGATTCTAGGACTGGTTAATGAAATATCCAAGAAAAGCCTGGACCATCTTATAGCACTGGAAAAGAATTAGATGCTAAATGAAACTCTTAGTGAAGGGGTATATTAGAGAGACACACGGTACAACTTGATAGAGCTCCCATGGAAAAAATTTCAGCAAATTGAACAGAATAAATAAAATAATATTACAGCCCAACCCAAAGTATTAAATATATGTCATAAATGCATCCTGATATTAATAAAATATTTATTAAAAAATAAAAAGGGGTAAATGTTCCAAAAAGAAGTATTCCAATAGTATTACAGATGTTGAACTTTCAAGGAGGTGGAGCATAACTTCAACTCCTGAGATTCACCTAATGACTTCTTTCCAAAGGTGATATATAGAAAGACAGAGAAATGAGGAAATTTATTCTGGTGGAATCTCCAAACACTGTTGATCAAGGTCAACATCAACAGTTTTAAGTCATGTTGACAGGATGTACCTTGGATATGATGTGTTGAAAATGGCACTTTATAACTGATGTCTTCCCCCAAACACACATAATACCAATCTAGTATGAGAATAACATCAGACATATCCCAATTGAGGTACATTTTACAAAATTCCTGACCAGTACTCCTCAAAAGCATTCAGCTCATCAAAAACAAGGATGGTCTGAGAAATTGTCCCCATCACAAAAGGGCTAATTTTTGACAAATAAACATAATCTGGTATTATGGATGGGTGATGTCAAGAACGGGAAAGTGAGTGCATGGTTATGCAAATTCTGTCTACTATCCTTGCAAATTTTATGTAAATCTAACACTCTTTTAAAAATTAAGTTTGTTAAGAAGCAAAATTATTAGTGAAATTCAAAAGCCTAGGAAACAACAAACCCTGAGCTTTATTCCAGATGTTACCACATGCCTAGGACAAGATTATCACACAGCTGTAAGTTTCATATTCTTCATCCATTAAATCAGAAGAGTGAATCCAATATCATAAAACAATTGGAATAAATAATTTAAATAATGAATATAAAAGTCCAGCATTCTGCCTGGAACTAATAATGAATTTTTTTATACATTATTATTAAACTCCAGACAGATTCACTCCCCACACCTTCCCCTCATCTACTGTGCTTTTTCTATCTTTCATCATCTCTTCAGGGATTTGATAACAGGAATAGTCACAATGAACCAGCATGAGCTTTCCATTGGGCAAGCCTTTTCATGAACTTCTATAAACCCCACACTGACTCTCCAATAACTTTGAACATAAATATAATAACCATAAATATGATAACTTTGTAAGTTTACAAGTTTCACAATAAAAATTATATATATATATATATAATATATATATATTATATATGTTCATGAAAGTGAATAAACAGATTCCTTTAACAATTATAGAGAAAGAATATGCAGTGAAACAAGGAAAATGTTGCTGGGAGATGGAAGTCCCATGATTAACAGCTAATATCAGAGAAGACAGATTGTAGAAGGAAGATATTTCACTGCACCACTATCTACTTCCATTCAGACTTTTTAAATAAGCAGGACTTTGTATGACTTTCCTTTTGTTATATATATAGCCTATTATACCTCTAAAGTTACCACCAATTAAAGGGTTACCTTCAGCCATCACAATTTCCCCCAGTACCTGTGAAGATTCTGTGACTCACCTTGAAATTATCAAAGAAGGCTCGGATTTTACCAATGCAGATTCTTCCTTGAATGAGGGATGAAGTTGGAGCTTTGTTCCCAGGAAGGGCAGAGAGAAGGATTGAATTACCATGTCTCCAGAAGACACAATTGCATTTTGTTGTCACTACAGTTTAGAATAGTAGATTTGGACAGTTTAGGGGAAGCATTTAAAGTTTCCATACCTATAGGGATATCATTCCCATGAGCATCATTAGTGAAGTATTCTTTTGTCTCTCTTCTCCATGAGATATTTAATTGTCTGGAGAAAAGAAAGACAAACACAATGCAAACTTGTGCCAGTTTTGACCTTTGGGAGTCAGCTTTGAAGCTCCATGATCATCTCTTATCCCAGTGGACTCCTTCCACCCTGCAGGTCACCTGTATTTAGGTGTGGATTCTAATATTGCAACATTTTCCATAATGGATTCCTTATCACTGATTCCAGAGAAAGATTCTGGATGCAATCAAATATTTTCTGTCTTGGATCTGTCTCTTCTGGTTTTGGCTCTCATTCATGAGGCTGTCCTCTTTAACCACGAGTTCCTCTTGTCTCACTGTTTCTGTTTTCTCCTCCATAGTTAGAAATATATGTACAACTCACTTAACTGTTTTCCCAGTCATTCAACAAGTGTTTATTCAGAATACTGTATGATAAACATTAAACTATGTTCAGGGGATGAAGGAAAAAGTAAGATTTTGTAACTGTTCTCAAACAACTCTCAGTCTAAATGGGCCAAAAGACATGGAAATAAATAAATACAATACCCTAAGGTAGTATCAGACCTGGTGAAATATAATTCCAAATGAATGAAGATTGCCATTTCCATTTCTGCTTAAACAGTCTCCTGGGACTTTGATAGAGAATGTGTGAAGCTATAGATCACTTTGGGGAGTACTGACATCTTAATAATATGAATTCTTCCTATCCACAAACACAGGATATCTTATCATTTATTTATGTCTTCTTTAATTTCTTACAAAAGTATTTTCTAGTTTTCAGTGTACAAGTCCTTCATCTCTTTAGCTAAAATTAGTCCTAGTTATTTTGTTCTTTTATATGTTATGGTGAATGAATTTTTCCCATGCAGAGTTAAGAACGGTCTTCTCCGGTGGATTTTTGAATGTTAATCTTGTTGCTTGCATTTGGCTGTATTCATTTAGGAGTTTTCTTGTGGAAGCTTTGGTATTTTTTCTATGAAGTATCATGGCATTGCTGAATAGAGATACTTTTATTTCTTCCTTTCTAATTTGTGTGTTTTATTTACTATTACTGCCTAGTTTAATTAGCAAGATTTTCCAGCACAATACTGAATAGCAATAGTAAAGCAGGCATCCTTGTCTTATTTGATACCATAGTGTAAAGCTTTATATATCAGCATTCAATAGAAGATTAGCTGTATTTTACATATATGCCCTTTATTATGTTTGGAAATTAACTTCGATTCTTTTTTTTTCCCTGAGATTTTTTTTTTTCCTTGTAAAAAGGCATTGGATTTTGTCAAATGCATTTTCTGCCTCAGTTAAGATTTTCATATGATTCTCCCCTTCACTGTGTTAGTGTGGTCTATTACATTCATTAATTTTCTGATGTTGAACACCCTTCCTTCTTCAGATGAATCCCACATTGCCATGGTGTGTACTTCTCATAATATTATGGTGGATTTTATTTGCTAGCTCATTGTTGAGGGGCTTTGTTTCTATATTCATAAGGGAAATTTGTCCTTGGCTTTCTTTCCTTGTTAAATCTTTATATAGTTTTGGTATCACAATAACATTAACCTCATAGAATGAGTTATGAAGAGATCACTAGTCTTCAATTTGGAAGAGTTTGAGGAGTATTGGAATTAATCTT
>JAQZBX010037859.1:0-23625 GCA_029593785.1 Cabassous unicinctus | reverse complement strand
TGCAGTGGGAATTTATGAAGAATAATGCTATTACTAGGACTATAGTTTCTTAAGTAAAATTTTCTCAAACTGGGATCCATAGACCCATGGATGTCTAGTCCAGCCTTCAATGTTGGAAACATTTCTTCTATATACTAATTTGGAGAAATGTGCTAGAAATGCTGCTGCTTCTCTGTGGGGGTGGAGGCTGGGGTGGGCATGGGGAGGGAGTAAAAGAAGGAAGGGATTTATGCAAAAGTATCTTTCTGTATCTCTTGGTGGAAGAGATAGGGGACATTTCATCTCATCCTCCCTTTCTCTTCCAAGTTTGCCCCAAGGTTTAACAGTTTGGGTGACCTTGAGGATCTGGAATGCCTGCAGTCAGAAAGGCTAGGGCTCAAATCCTACCTTTTCCACTTAGGAGCTGTGCAACCCTGGACAGGTTTGAAAACTCTCTGTGCCTCAGTTTTCTCTCCTGAAAATTGGGAATGATGAAAGCACCAACCTCATAGAGTTGTTATGTGTATCAAATGAGAAAATCCACGTAAGCATATAAGGCACATTGCCTGGCACATTGTTAGGTCCTCATTAAATGTTGGCTATTATTATTGTTAACATTCACTCGCCTTTAAAATCTCCTGGTGGTTTTCGGAGGCATAGAGCCGGCCATCTCTTACAATGTCTTCTACCAGCTGTTCGTAGTCCTCTGCAAAGCCAAGCAAAAGGAGGGACATAGAGGTGAGTGCTCTCCTGCTTCCCTGGCTCTCCCAGGGCCCATGGGCCTCCCCTTTCTCACCCACCTCCCTGGCTCTCTTGCCCTGGCTCACCATCATAGGTAACATAGGGGATCTGGAAGCCACGGGCGCTATTGGCCTCACTTGTTTTGAAGTTGATCCAGAGCTTCCTAGAGCGAGCCGTGAAGGCAATGGGGCGCTCATAGGTCTGACAAGTCTCATAGGTGGTAATGGAGGATGGAGAGGCTGGGAAGGCAAGAAGCAGGTCAGGAAAGTGGCTTGGTAGGCTCCCCAGGCCCTCCTGGAATGAGGGTAGTGGGGGGAAGGAATTGCATTGACAGAGGCTCCCTCTCCCCACCCCACTCCCAGTCCCCATACCCTATCCACTGTCCTGGGCTTGTTCCACAACTCCTATTTGACATCTGGGCACTCAGATAGTATAAGAAAATTGACATTTAAGTGGGTGGAATGGCAAGAATCCTAGGGCAGGAAAATAATGCAAATAACACCATCTAGCCCCATTGCAGACTTTCTTAACTCTGCTGTCCACCAAATGCGTACCATTCATTGCCTTTTTTCTTTTGTTACCTTCTCTCCTCCCAGTGCCTTCTTCATTATTTTGCCCTCATGGATCCCTGGATTCACTGCCCTAGTTCTTCCTGACCCATCTTCTCTCTCTCCCAACCAGATTCTCATCCCCCTTCCCTGACCCAGCTCTGCAGCCACCCACAGTTCTTTCTCATGACGAGGACGTCTCCACACTCATCCTCAGATGGCAGGAAGATCTCGGGTACCACTATAAGAATCTTGCGCTTGGGTGGAGGGTTGATATTCCAGATGCACTCCACGCCAGCTGGGTAGTTGCCCGGGTAGTTGGGGGACTCAATATAGCCAGTGAACTCACCCAGCTCCCCACCACACTGACGATCTGCGGCCAAACCCCGGTGAACAGAGCAAAAAAGAGAAGGGAAGTCAATGGGGGCATTAAAGAGGAGGTCAGACACACATAGGCAGCCACCTTCCTAGTTCATCATCTTACTCTCCAAGTTCTAGGTCCACCTTCCTTCCTGCCCTTTTAGTACCTTCTCTTCTCACCATTACCTATCTCCAGGGACCGAATGCTACAGCACCCAGCCCAGCAACTGGTCTTGAGATTGTGTGTACTTTCCTCCCTATCCATCCCCCAGCCCTGCTCCCTGTTGGTTTGTCCCCAGGCCCCCTTTCTTCCCATGCCCACTGCTCCCAGGTCTCTCATCTCCCTTTCCCACAGCCTGGCCTGCCACATACTTTTGCACTGGGCCACGCTGGTGGAGCCATCAAAGTCAGTGCTTGTGTTTCCTGGACAGCGGGTACAGAAGTTCTGACGGAAGTCGGGCTGGTAGGAGCCCAGGGCACAGCGGATACAACGATGGATGCTAGTGTTGTAGTAGTGCCCAGGGGAGCACTGGACTGCAGGGAAGGGGGAAGCAGGAGTCAAGGGTGGCAGGCAGGTAGGAGTTCTGGGGTATAAGATGGGCAGGAGACATTTATCATGGAAAATCAGGAAATTGAGGTCACCAGAGTTCCTTTCAAGCTTCCTTCCAACCTTTCATATTCATGCCAGAAATTTTTAAGCCCAGGGAGAAACAAACTTCAAAGAGTGGTTGGTTATGGTGCCAACAGACATTGAATATCGTGCTTAATCTATATAGAAACTCATTTAGGGTACTGAGGGGAATGGGCCACCAATTATCCAAAGCGAAGGAGTAAGTGAAACTTATTTATTCCCTGATTCCCAGGCTTGGGACTGGTGGAGGGACTGTAAGCAGGACAGTATTGTTGGTCAGGCAGGTAGGCCTTTTCCCAGTTTGGGGAAAATGGTGTAGCAACTTACTCAGGTCTATTTTAGGGACTTGGAGAGTCCTTTTGGGTTGAGCTGGAGTTAGGGAGTCCCCCAGCAGGGTGAGTAGTCCACTCACCTTTGGTGTCACAGTCTTGGAAGGAGATGGCTCCCTCGTGCTTGGTGGTGAGCCCCCCCCCACACAGGAAGCACAGTGTCCGTCCTGCTTCAGGTTGATAAGTGCCACGTGGGCATGGTTGGCAGGGCTTGAACCCATCTACAGAGTGTTGGCCAGGGGGGCACTGACCTGCAATGAACCAAGGGCCCAAGTCTGATGGGATGGTTCTGAGTCACCCCTGTGGGGTCACCCAGTTTCAGGGGCCAGAGGCACACAAATATGTTGACTAGGAGAGTGGCCTGGAGCCTGGGCCTGCCCTTTGGGAAATCCCATGCCCATGGGTGCCCCAGTGCCCACCCTACCCCAGCCTGTATTGTTTGTTCCCCCTGGCACCTGCACACGTGGTGATGTTGGTGGCTCCAAGAGGCCCGTGGGCATCACTCCCAGGGCAAAGGTCGCAGGAGAGCTGCCCTTCTCTCTCCTGGAAGGTGCCAGCTGGGCATGGCACACACTGCTCCGTCTGGCCGTGGTAATACGTTCCCTGCGGGCAGCTGACTGAGGGAGAGTCGGCCGTGCTAGCCACCCACCCCCCCATTTCCCACCACCCAGGCCTGGGACTCCCCTTCCCGCTCCCCCAGATTCAGGGAGAATCTCTTTTTCAGGGGACAAACAGAATCCTTCTAGGGGAATATGGGTCCAAAGTCATATGCATGAAGATAGTTGGCCCAGCCTGGTGTCCTAGATTTCAGCCTGGGACCAGGGAAGGGAGGTGGGCAGGAGGGTCTTGGATGCCTCACAATTTGAGAAATGGAATTGGGCCGAGCCCAAGCTGGGCCCTCTCCACTCCCCTGCTCCCCAGCTCCCCAGCAAGCTCCCTTACCACACTTGGCCCCAGTGCGATGCTGCCCGGGCCTACAGGCCTCTGCCAGCTCTGCTCGTTCCCCAGATACCGGGCCTGGTTTGTGGGCCAGCTCATAATCAAGGCCTGCCAAGCGCAGCAGAAAGCGGTCCTGGTTGATGGATTTTCTGAGCATCTTCAGGGACCCTTTCAGTCGCCGTTCCATCCGCTGTCGGAGGCAGGGTAGCCCACAGCCAGCTGGTGGTAGATGTGGTATGAATCAGGGAAGGAAGAGAAAGAGAGTGGCTATGAGCAGGAGAGCTAAGGGAGCAAAGCTGGGAGCTGCAGGTGACATGGTAAGAAAGGGACTAGCTCCTGGACTTGGCTTTATCAGGCTCTGCCTCTTCCCTTTGCTGCTGGAACCTGTGATTTCCCCACCTTTGCCCTCCTGTACCTATCCTCTCTCAACAGGAGTTACCCCAGTCCCACCTGTGGTTTCTTCAGCCTTCACTTCTGCCTCCAGTTCCAGGGTGAGCCGAGTGACCTCCTTGCCTGGAGGGGTCCGGGCCCGCCGGCCCTTGCCCTTCCGAGAGGAGTCACACTTGAGGTGGATAAAGGTGACCTGGCAGTCAGAGCAGGGGGCACCACCTGGGAGAGAGGCCTTGTCAGCCCAAGGGTACCATCTGGGGTCAGGGAAAATTCTCACTCCCAGCTCTCACTTCTCCGCCCCAACCCAGACCTCACCAGATCTTACTGTGACTCTTTCTCAATCGTCTTTTAGTAGCTGATTCTAATTAGTCGGTGTGAGGAATATCCTGGGCCTTTCTTGGGCCCTATGCCCACAATTGCTTTTTCCACTGCTCTGTCCAGAGTTTGGGGTGCTAGTGGGTTTTGGAAGAGATCTCACGAAGGACAGGGTTTGGTAGCCAGATAGCCCATTGGGGTGGGATCCCCAGTCCAGACCTGGCCCTGGGATTCTGCCAGCCTCGTCCATTTTGCCTTTGTTTCGCAGGTGCAAACGGCATTTGGCGTCCTTGATCTTGAAGGAGGCCCGCTGTTTAACTGACAGCACTGCAGCCTCTAGAGGGATGGGAGAAGCTCAGCACAGCCTGGGGGACCTGGGAGGGGGGTCTGCTGTGTTGAGAAGCTGGGTACTAAGAAGGGGCGTGGTTGGGGGCAGAGGGAGTAAGGCAGCAGGGCTGGAGAATTACAGAGCAAAAGAAGGGGAACCAAGAAGAAGTAGGGCCAGGGGTATTAAGGAAGAAGAGAAATTTAAGGGGTTAATAAGCAAGAGAGTAGGATGGAAACAAGGCCTCAGGGCTGGTGCTCACCATGGCAGTGGTTGGAGTTTGTGCTGTTCCCAGCGTGGCTGGCTCGGGCTGGAGAGGCCCTGGGGCTAGGAGTGCCACAGCTCACAGTGAAGCCATTCTCAGACTCTGAGGGAAGGGGCGCGTCACAGCTGACCTGGCCCACTGGTTGAAGGAATACCAGGGGAGCCGCCAGCCTTTCCTCTCTTCTCCCCCCACCCCTCCAGCATCTTTCTCCATGTACCTGGTAAAAACCGGGCCCGAGAGGGGCAGGTTAGCGCACACGTATCCTTCTTGCCAGACCGGTTGCAGCTCAGCATGGCTTTCAAGGCCCCTGGTGGACTGCCCTGACACTTCACCGGCTCTAGGAAGCGGAGAGAGGCCTGAGGAGATGGGTACATTTCCTCTCCCACCCTTTCCCTCAGTTGGGTAATCTGGGGGAAATGAATTAGCTAGGTGCACAACTGTTACTGTACCCATAGAGACTGTTGAAAGGACTATTTTTTATTTTTTGTTGTTGTTGAAGGGATTATTGACTAGAAATTTCAAGTCTCCAATTCAAATAGCTACATTCTCCACCTCTTCCATCTTCCTTCTTTACATGCTTTCCATGACCCCAGCTTCCCTTGAAACTGCAGTGGCAGCTGTGGCCAGCAGAGGGCACCACCCACCTGTGCAATCCTTGCCGTTCCAGTGCAGCCGGCCCTGGCCTGCCGGGCAGGTACATTGGTAGCTCCCAGGCGTGTTGATACAGCCGAAGCGGCAACCTCCCCGATTAATGCTGCACTCATCCACATCTGGGGAAGGCGTAGGGAGAAACAGACAAGTGTGTGTGTGTGGGGGGGGGGCAGTAGTAGGAACCAGGGAGTGGGCAGTGAGTAAGGACATTTGATTAGAGTTCTGGGCACCGCCAGGTGACTACTGACCCCAAAGAAGAGCTCAGACCTAGGACCTCCTCTCCTTATATCTGTCCCCAATCAAAGGAACAAGTGAGAAGGGGTCAAGCTGACCTGTTTCTTAAAGCCTTCCATTCCTACCTACCTGTGGGGCTGTAGTTTAGGGGCTGAGGGTGGGGGTAAGGGAGCAGTGATGGGAATGGGAGATGGAATTCTAGAGGCAGATGCTCTTCCCTGATGCCCTAGTCTCTCAGCTGGCCTTCAGAAGCTGTTTTAATTCCTTCCTTTTCATCACAGTGGATGCAGACACAACATATGCACCCGGGGATTGCCCATAGCCACAGCCAACTCAGGGACTTGTTCTATTGGAGGATGAGGGGGTGAGAGGGACTGGGGTGGATGGGGATGCAAGCTTGCTGGCTTACCTCCACAGTGGGTGACTCCATAGAGCAAGTAGCCACGATGGCAGAGGCACTGGAAGCTTCCTGGCATGTTGACACATATGTGGTCACAGGTTCGATCAAAGGAACACTCATCTATGTCTGGAAGAAGCAGCAAGGATTTAAGCCACTGAATCTGTGCTGGGGCATTTGACCCTGGGACCTCTTGCTCAGGTGAAGGGTTCACTTGAGGAGCCTTGGCTCACACCCTCGAATAGAAAGAACCCCTATCATGGCCCAACCCTAGGCTCAGTGATTAGCAATGGCCACCACCCCCTCCAGGAATTGAGAGATCTGGTGCCTGTGGATCAGGACCATCATGTGTAGCTATGCAGGTCATACCTTGCCACAGATAAGAATTGGGGTGAAATCCATTCCTCACACCTTGCCAAGCCACATACCCCATTGTGAAGCTGGTCCATCAAGAAGAAGGGGGCACTGTTTGCTAATTTGCTACATGACGCTGCCTATGGAAACTCTCCATAGTGTCTACTGAGTTTCCCAGACTTTGGCCCTCTGGCTTTCTTGAAACTTCCCTACCCCAAGTACCTTTCCCAAGGCTTTCTCCATTGGCCCCAGGTGCTCACCCTGGCAGTTCCTCTCATTGATGAGAAGCTTATAGCCCTTCTTGCAGCTGCATTCAAAGCTGCCGACCGTGTTACGGCAAATGTGGTCACAGCCCCCATTGTTCAAGCGGCACTCGTCTATGTCTGGGAAAGCCGGCCAGGACACAAATAGGAGAGAATAAAAGGTAATAATGAAGGCTGGGCACAAGGAGACAAGATCCCTTCTATACTCACAGAAACAAGGAAAAACAAGGAGAGGCCTGGCCTGCCTCTCTGACTCCCCTCTCACTCTACTGTCTCCATTTCTTCCCTGTTCAGGGGATCTGTGGCTATTAGCAACACTCTCTCTCCTGGGACTGAGTCCTCTTAGAAGGGAACAGGTGGGCATTTGACTATAGGGCTAGTCCATGCCCCTCACTCTTCAGCTGATGGCCATTCCCAAGAAGGCTGGTGTTTAGGGTTTATCTCTTCCTACCAGTCCTGAGAGGGGCTAAGGAGAGGTGGAGATTCAGAAGGGACTCACAAGAAAGGGCAGCCCTTCAGAGAGGAGGAGCTGGGAAAGAGGCCGGCTGGGAGGACCTCCAGGACAGCCAGTGAGGTTGGGTAGCTGATGGGGGAGGGTTGGGGGCCAGGCAGGGGGCTGGACTGGGAGAGGTCTGGAGAGACTCAGGCCTGAGGCAGCTTTCAGCACTAGTAAGGAAAGGGGGGCAGGGGCGGGTGAGCTGCTTCCTTCCTGAGGTCAAGTTCCCCAAGCTGGTGGCAGACAGGACCCAGGCTACTCACCCCTCCTTGGAGGAGGGGGCAGGGAGGGCAGCCTTCCACTTCACTCTTAGCATACCTGTCAACAGTCCTTCCCAGCAGGAAACCTCTCAACTCGGGCTGTCTGACCTGCTGCCCCAGCCCTCCCCCTCCTCTCGCAGCTGTTGAGCCAAAAGACACAAAGAACGAGCCCAATCCTCCTTCCAGTCCCCACTCCTTGTGACCAGGGGACAGACTTGAAACATTCTCAGTGGCTACCCTCCCTTTTTTCCTCCCCCCCTTCTCTCTTCCTCGCCCCCATGACTGGTTAATTAAAAGGAGGGGAAATAGAACAGACAACGTGGGAAGATATGCCATAATAGCTAACACAAAGTGCTTACCACTCGCCAAGCACTGTTCTAGGTACTTTGTATATTAACTCATGTAATCCACAAGGTAGGCACTGTTATTGTGGGGAAACTGAGGCACAGAGAGATTAATTTGTTTAGGATCGCAGAGCTAGTAAGGCAGAGCTGGGATCTGAACCCAGGTAGTCAGGCTCCAGCGTCAGTGCTCTTAACGGCCACCCTTTTCTCCCTCCTTTGGTTACGGTATTTCTAAGGGACAAGATCGTTTCCCCAGAGCCCACTGGAAATGTGGGTTAAGAAGGTTATGGAACACACCTGTGACCTCATGCACACCCAAAAGGCTCAAATATCCTTTCAGACCCAGAAATAAATGTGAATGCATGTTCATTAAGAGGGTTAGGGAACTGTAGGGAGATAGGCACGAGAGTGGGGAGCACAAGGTAGGGTGGGGGCAGGGAACACTAAGGAATTGGCTGGACTTTTGTGCCCATTAAACAGAGATGGAAAAGATGGATAGGAGACAACCCCTCACCACAACCTCTGTTGTTTATAAGCAGGATAGCCTCCAGGGGGTCAGGGAGGTGTGGTTCCACATGGGTACCCTATCTCATCCCAACCTCAGCCCCTCACCAAAGGTCTCCATGTGCTTATCCTCTCCAAGTCTTACCTTTGCAGGTCTTCCTGTCTGGCTGCAGCATGAAGCCCACAGGGCAGCTGCAGTGGACACCAGCAGCTGCATCATGGCACTTACTGTCGCAACCCCCGTTGTTGACGGCACAGGTCTCTGTTTAGCAGGAGGTGGGGGAGGATAACCAGGTTATTGGCCTGGAGGAGTCCCAACCTCGAGGGTAGTGGAGACCACAGAGGCCCAAGGGAAAGCCTCAGCTGCCTCCCTGTCCTTTAGAAAGAGCATTAGCTGGAGGCTCCCAGCCCCCTTCCACCCCTCACTCCCAACCCCCATCCCCTCAAGTGCAGCCAAGCAGTCCGCTTCCCTGCCCCCTACTTGATTGAAACAAGGTGGACAGCAGTGAGGCAGGTACAAGCCAGAGCTGTCAGGCAGGAATGTGCTGAGGGGGTGGAGGAGGTGAAGGGAGAGAGCAAGAAGGGATGGGAGCTAAATAAGGGTGGTTCTTGCTGCCAGGGAAGAAAGGACAGGAGTTTCCTCTTTTTCCCACCAACCATCTCTTTGATGGGTGGGGGGTCATGGTGGGATAATCTTCCCATAGGTGGGTTGGGAAGAGTGAAGCTGGTGATTCCTGAGACAGTTGAGGAACTGCCATCAATCCATCTTCTTCCCTGCCCAGTTGTCTTAAAAAAGAACCCAGTTCAAAGACTGACTGCTCTTCCTCAGAGGAGACAACATATACTTGGTCATTTCCTGGCTCCTTCATACCCACCTTCAGCTCCTCCCAAGCCCTTTTTGTTCCAGATGGAGATACACTAGCTGTGGTGGTGTTTTACTTTCCTAATAGCAGAGTATTGTCTGGGGGAGAGGTGGGGGCAAAGGGTAAGATAAGAGTCCAGAGGAAAAGCTATATCTTAAGAATATAAGTAAAGAGTTAGAGAACTTCAAAGCTAAGCAAAACCAAATCCTTATTTCAGTTAAGTCCCATCTGTTGCTCTCTATTGAGTGATAAGTTTCCCCATCACTGAGAGGTCAATGTGTGTGTGTGTGTCTGTATGGATCACTCCATTTGCTGAATTCAGATCAAGAAAAAACAGGTTTAAACTGCAGCATGAAACAGGTGAGTCCAAGGAAAAACCTTCAGCTCACAATAGTGCAAGACACTGACAGAGGGACTGTAGAGGCGGTGTGGCTCTCCTCTGGGGAGGCCTAGAATTCTCCCATGAAAGAAGAGACAAAATCCTAAGGTCTCAGTTAAGGAAGAGAGGAGAGTGGTTCTCAGAGTCAGGGGAACTGAATGAGAAAAGCACCACAGGGTACTATTGTCTTCTTGAAACTCTGACCCCTAAAACTCAGGCCCAACCCTTTGTCACTGAGGAGCACAACAAGGCCAGGGGTCCAAAAGAGCCCCTGCTCTGCCTGTGGGTCCCTGGCCAGGCCCCAGTCCCTCAGATGCCCACGTTGGAGAGCAGCCACAGAAGGATGTCCTGTTTCATTCCCACCTTAGTCTCTAAAGGTCCCCAAAGTCATGGGAGGAACCTGGGAGGGAACTTTTGAGTTCAGGCTCCAAGCCCAGCCATGACCCTTAAAAATGCTCAGCACAAAAATGTGCTCCTGGAGCAAGAAGAGGGGAACAGAAATCCTGCCCCAGGTCTGAGTAGCTTCTGAGGGATCTAGGATGGGGAGCAGCAGAGCTAGCACAGTGTCTGTCCCAGGGTGGGACCTGGGAGCTGGGCATAACTGCCCACCCCTGCAGAGCAGGGTAGAGATGGCAGGATGGCACGTCCTCAACTCAATGCTCTCCAGGCCACAGTATTAACAGCCAGAAGTTTCTCTGTGCTTACTCTGTACCAGGTGCTGACTAGATGCTCTACATGCACTATCAATCGTAACAGCAAACCTATTTTACAGAAGAGTAAATTGAGTATTAGAAAAGTAGCTTGCCTGAGGTTATAGTCAGGTGGCAGAGCCAAGACTCATACTCAGGTCTGTCTAAACCCAAAAGTCATGCTCTCAACCAATATGGTGGGAGAGAATGGTGAGTAATGCCAGGACCGTGAAGTAATGTGGATAAGAACGCAAAAAAGGAGCCCTGAGGAGGGAATGGCATCTAACTCTTTCCCCTCCCTATCTGGTGGGCATGAGTAAGACGGAGCTGGCTGGATCTTTAGCTGTGTAGAAAGGCAGAGAAAGGGTGAGAGGGAACGAGGCAGATGGTGGGAAAAGGGAGAGATGTTAGAAGGTGGGTGAGGGAGAAGGTGGGAAGAGGGAGCAGAAGAAGGAGGAGAGAAGAGTGCCAGGAACAAAGAAAAGACCGACATGAAGGCTCTAGGCCACCTCTTGAGGACTCTGGCTTCCTGTCACCCAATGGGTCCAGTGCCCAGGCTGCCAGGGAAGCCCTGCTGGCAGGCTGGGGCCTAGTCAGGCTGGGCCCGATGGGCATGCAGTTAGTGGGAGCCCCAGCGGGTTAGCCCTTCCCCTAGCAAGCCAGTGAGAGCAAGCGGAATGAGCAGACATATTTACCATTAGAAACGGCCTGAGGGGGGATGTGCTGCTCTAGCCGCCTTTCCCCTGTTTGACATTGTAAAAAAGCTGTTTAGATGCTGGGCAGGAGCCACTGTGGCCCACTGGCCCCAGGCCCCTCCCCATCCCTCCTCCACCCACAGGCCCAGATCTCTGGCCCCAGGGAGCCCTGGGACCCCTACAACAGCTTCTCTCCCAAGCCTTATCCTGCTTGATATCCTCAAAGAAGCCTGGCCCCAACAAGTGACTGGTGGGAAATTGAGTCTCAGAGAGGGGGCCTCACAGACCCAATATCACACAGCATGCCAATGGCAAAGCTGGGGATGCCATCCTAGTCTTACAGACTCCACCACCTGGTGCCCACTTCTGTTAAATTATACTGCCCTATTGTTCTGCCCACAAAATCCAAATGTCCTGTTGGCCCCAAACAATGATGTTTCCTCCCACTAGGACTGGTAAGAAAAATAAGATATAAGGCAAGAAGGCAAAGTAAGTTCTACTGGGAGACGGACAGGAACTAGGAAAGAACATAGCTGAAAATCCTAGACTGGCCTCGTTTGCTCTCTTCTACCTCACCTGGCCATGGCCCAGATGGCAGAATAGATCTTAAAAGGGGTATTTTCAAAAGCAGCCATAACCAGGACTCGCTGATTAGAAAGACACCAAGGAGGGAGCAGGCCCTCACATCCATGGGCCCTGGCCTCTGGCCTGATTCTCGCAGCTTTTCTTTACGGGCTGCATGCAGTTTCTTTTGGGAGATTCTGGGGATGTGTGTGAGTATGTCTAGGGGTAGCAGGAGGTTTGGAAAGCAGAAGAATTAGACCTATGAAGGAAAATGAAAGGAGCTGGAACAAACTAGCCTAGAGAAGGCAACACGAAGTCCTCAAAATGTTCTAGGGTCTTCTAAGAGTTAGTTCAGAGGGAAACATGTAGCAGGAGAGATTTTAATTCAAGAACTTTAGACCTGTGTGTGCAAATCCTTGGAGCAGGTACCTGAGGGAGGCATTTAAGAGCATCATCTGCTCCCCTGTTATTGTGTCTGGGGAAAAGGCAGTGCTGTCTGCAGGGAAGGGTCTCTGGAGGAGGATTGGGGGAGAGCCTGGTTCTTAAGCTGAGTATCATTGTGGTGTCCCTATATACATGATTTCACTGAGAGTGACTATTCACACCTTCCCATCCCCACCATGTTGTAGCCCACCAGATGAACAACTGTCTATAAACCCCCATGCCCACAGAGCAATCACGTCTCCTACATAGCTCAAGACACAGCCTTTCCACCAGCCAAAACTCTTCCCTTTCATTTCTCACTTCTCCAAGGGGACACTTTGTCCTACCATCTTTATCAGCACTCAGTGAGCACATAGTAATTGGCCTTCACTAATGATCTAAAGACATAGGAAATAAAGAATTAAACGTAAGAAATTCAACTCATCAATGGTGCCTGAAGGTATGAGAAATAAGACCTAGGAATTCAGGAAAAGATATCCAGGTATTAAAGGGTCCCCAAACCAGGAGCAGAAGGATCGAAGGCTGGAGTTGGTGAGGAAGTGGAAGGGCTACAGGCAGAGCTCAGAGGGAATACCACTGGATTTGGAGAGAAGGGAATGTGGGGGTGGTAAGGGTAAGGAGAGTGGAAAAGGAGAGAGAAAAAAGATAAGGAGGGGAAAAAAGATACCTGGAGCTAGGAAACCCCATCTGTCAGTTCAGGGCTGGTTATCCCAGCAAATAGCACTCTGCCTCACCCCAGTCCCAGAGTGAGGACAGTGGGCTTTGGCAGCTCCCATCTTGCCACACAAGTCAACTAGGGCCTCTGATCAGGCCTAATCAGCTGCATTTCCCCAGCTCCTCCCCTTCCTCAACCACAACCTTGGTCAATAGGCACCTCTGCTAATTATTCCATTTGGCAGCACTCCTGGGATAAAGAAGATGGCAAGGCTCTGGGGGTTGGGGAGGGGAAGAGGGTCTGGTTAGCCCTTTAATCTCTTAGAGTTTTCTCTAACTAGGCCTGGCATTGTCTGGTCTTTGACCCCAGTGGCTCTGTGCCCAGCGCCTGGGCCTCATGTGCTTCCCCACCCCCACCCCAGGGGCCCAAAGACACCCCACCCCCACCACAGGTGGACCAAGTTCTACCCTGGCTTCACCCACCGATGCATGTCTTCCCGTCGGTATGGAGCACAAACTTGACGTGGCAGCCGCACCGGGGACCCTGCTCTGTGTCATCACACGTGTGCTGGCAGCCGCCGTTACCATAGTTGCACGTCACTGTGCACAGAGGGGGAAGGAGGCCTGTCAGCTTGTTCTCCCTGGGTACCATGGTTATCCACAGCATGCTCCCTTTTCCTCCCAGCCCCGTCCTCCTGCTGCAGAGGCCCTGTACCCCTCTGCTGTCTCCCCTTCTCCACTCCCACCCCAGTGATCTCACATTTACAGTCCCGTTGGTTCTTGGTGAGCTCGAAGCCAGGGCGGCATTCACAGGCAATACCCCCCTTGGGTGTTTCCCGGCAAATGTGGGCACAGCCATGGTTCTTGTTCATGCAGTTCATTCCTTCTAAAAGGGAAGAGGAGAGGTGAAACTTCTGTTCCCCTGGATGCCTAGAGGAGGGGAAACTAGAAAGGCTGGTTGGGGGCCCAGGAAATTGGGAGAATTCCACTGAGGCTGCAACACAGAGAGGGACCCGAGTCTCCCCTGCACAAGCCTCCTGTCCTCTCCACAGAGTGGGTGTTAATAAGCATAGTTCAGCAGCCATTCTAAATGATGTATTCATAGATATTTATACCCAAACCTAAAGAAAACCTCCATGATCACCCTCTCCTTAAAACCACCAAAAAATCTGTGTCTAATGGTTGTCCAGAGCTGTGATGGGTACTGGATGGATTTAGGAAGAACCCCCCAAAATATGACATGGTCCCCTCAAGAGCTTACAGTCAAACTAGGAAGAAGATAAATGACAAGTCTATAATGTGAGTGGAGAGTGACTGGTATAGATATCAGTACTATGCGATTTTATTCAAAACATTAAGCTCTCACTGCATGCAGGACACTATATTAGGTGCTGGGGCTCTAAAGATGAATGAGACATAGTCCCTGTCCCCAGGATGGTCAGTCTGTGAGAGGGAAAAGACAATATATACCCCATTGTTGCTGCCAGTCCCAGCAAAAAGATAAGCAGCAGCTTAGAGAAGCTCATTAGCTATAGTTAGGGATGTCAAAACCCTGGGCAGAAACACAGACGACACCTCATAGTAGCCTCAACTCCCACACTGACCCCCAACCCCAAATTCTCCCAGATTTTGTTCTAATACTGGTTAAGGGACAAAAGGAGGAGCTAGTGGAGTTGAGAACAGAAGGTGACTCTTCAGGGGTACTGAAGGGGAGGTCCCCAGCAAACTGGAAGAGAAGTCTGGGCAAGGCAGGGGTGGGGATGGCGCCCTCCCCAACCGCAGGCTGACCTTCAGGCCTCTGGATGCAGGTGTGCTGGTTGTCACTGAGGAAGAAGCCTTCCCGGCAGTGGCACTCATAGCTGCCCATCATGTTGACGCAGCTCTGCTGACAGCCGCCGTTGCCCTCGGCACACTCGTCCACGTCTGTGCAGGATAGGTGGTCAGTGGGGCCAGGGGGTGCAGGCCAGGGTCCATGGTGTGCCCCAGGACTTCCGCACCAAGGGCTGAGAGTGTTCTTAAGAATCCAACACACACTCCCCACCCTGCACCTAGGCCAGGCAGTTTGTACCCCCTCATCAGCTAATGTTCCACTGAGTGTGGAAAGGCAGAGGTGGGGAGCTAAGTAAGTGGGGAGGGGACGTTTGAACCCGGCTGTCCTAGGTGGGGACTTGCTTCCCTCTCCCTTGCCTGTTGAAATTGAGTCTAGGGCAGAGGAGATCAGGAAAGGAGACACAGCAGGAGGAAGAGCAATGAAGATAAGGGTGGAGATGTTATCAGGGACAGGTGGGGGGGGTGGCAGCTGGTTGTAATGAGCAGCCAGAGAATCAGAGAACCTGGAGAATGACTCGGTGTTGAGAGCTATGGCCATGGTGCCGAGAGTGGAGGGGCAGGACGGGGAAAGGCCACAGAGCCTCAACTCCTTGTGGGGCAACGACCATTCCTGTGGACAGGCCACGGCCCCATCCTTTCTCCCCTCCCCCCATGCCTGGGCTTGCTGCCATATCCCCTAGCCTTTCTCCTATTTTGGTTTAACAAAACAAAGTCTGGCAGCTTGGCAGAGAAGGATGGGGGAAGAGCTTCCAGGCCCCACCCTAGATAGGGGAGGGGGAACAGTAGACTCTCACCCCAAAATCACCACCCCCAGACTCCAGAGCCAAGCTTATCCTGGGGCTCCCAGTTCAATGCTGGCCTCCTTCTCTCTGCTAGCTACTGTCCTCCCAAGTCCACAGCCCACAGTTTGCCCTGGCCCTGGAGGCATCAAGGGCATTGGTCCCCAAATGGAGCTGCTGGAATCTGGGGCTCCTCAGAGCCTCATCTACCCCCTTCCCATGATATCTACTGAGGCCCTGAAACCCCATACTTTCCCCTTCTGGCCAAAGGCAGAGGGGCCCAGATCCCAGCTGGCTTCTGCCTGGCATGATACACCTGATGGAAAAGCAAAGGTTTCATCTTCTACTTTGTTCCAGTGTCTGCCCCATCTCTTGCTACACCCCTGACTTCTCCACATCCCTGCCTTCCTGCTTTCGCCCCATCCTACATTCTATTCTCCTGTTTGCTGTTTTCTATTCCAACTTTGTGGCTATGGTACTCTAGCAAGTTCTTTCCTTCAATTCTCAATGGGGATACTGAAGCCCAGGACATGGGTGCCTTTCTCAGGGTTCCCCTAGGAGCCAAGGGTAGGATTGAGACTTTGAGCCCTAACCCTCAATGGCCCATCTCCAAGGCTCTGACCTTTCCTCCTCCTGGCCCCCTACCTACTTACTCTCTTATCCCTCTGGTGTGGTTCTCCCCAAACAATTACAGGGACACTAGACTTGGTGATAATCAGGGACCCTGAATGCTCAAAGATAGTCAACTCAGAAGCTCATGTTCCCAGTCCTGAAGGCAACTCACAGTCCTGGTCCCACCAGCATAGCTTCTCTTCCCCAAGGAGTCCCAAAAGAAGCCCTCAAGGGTGACTGGGCAGATGACAAGTGAGGCCCTTCCCTGGCAGCTAGAGTGGTAGGAGAGTGGCCAGGCCTGGGAGGAGGGGCCCAGCAGGGCTCAGGGAGTAGAAACCTATAGCCCGGGTCCAAGGATAGGCTATGACTGGATTTAGAGGCAGCTCCTAGTGTGGAGGTTCTCCTAGGCCAACAGAACCTCAGATAATTCATCTCTTTGGTCAGGTCGGGGAATGGGGGCCAGGCCCATCCTGCTTTTCTGGGCCTCACTTCTCTTGCTTCTCCATCTTTCCTCACCCTTTATTCTTCTAGTGCCCTATTTCTGTTTTGGCACTAGAGAGAACAAGTTTGGGAAAGGACTCTGGTTTCAAATCTCAAATCTTTTTCGGCCACAGGCTTCAGCATTCCTCCCATTATTGAGCACCTACTGTGTGCTAAGGACTGTACAAGGCTCTTTACATCTTTTCTCTCTTGTGAGCCATCCAGTTGCCCTCTGGGTGGGATGCCATCATCCCCATTTTAGAGATGAGGAAGCTGAGATTAGGTGATTTGCCCAAAGCCTCACAGCTAAAAAGCAGCAGAGCCAGGCTCTGTCTAGAGCCAAAGCATCTTCCCACCGTGCATCACTCCTGGTGGCTAACCACACTTATTCTCAGAGTAAGTGCCCTTCCCCTGTGATCATTTTCTAGCAGCATCTCTTCCGATGTTTTTCATCCAGTAGCAAGATTATTTTATCCTTAATGACTAGCCTCAAAGAGGACGCTGAGCTTGTTTTTTTTATTTTGCAGCTCTTTTTGATCACTCTACCCTTTTTTCTGGGAAAGGCTGAAAACACCTTCATCCCCACAGGACATCCCCCACCTCACACACACTCTCCCCTGCTCACCCAGGCAGTTGTGCCCGTCATGTGCCAGGTGGAAGCCATCGTAGCAGGTGCATCGGTAATTGCCAGGGATGTTGACACAGTCGTGCACACAACCTGCATTATCCTCTCGCTCACATTCATCCACGTCTGTGGGAAAAGAGAACCTGAGACAGGGTTCAGCTGAACACACAGTGAATGCATGCCCCTCACTGTCCACCCCAGGCTCAGCCTTGTGGGTTTTTTGTTTGTTTTTGATATATCCTTCTTTGTGTGTGTGTGTGTATTTTCCACATAGTTTATTTCATAGCCTATAAACCATTTTACATCTTGCTTTTTTCATCTAAAGTTCATCTAAGTCATAAACATTTTTACATTTGCACCCAGTCTTTCTAATTACCATTATAAATGGTTGCAGAATATTCCATTATGTTGCCATATCATAATTTATTAATCCTTTTTCTCTATCAGAAATTTAGATTTCTTCCCTTAGTTTACTATCATAAATAATGCATCAAAGAATATCTTCATCCATATATTATTTAGTTTCTTTGAATTTCCTTTGAATAAGTTCCTAAGAGTGACATTCCTGGATCAAAGGGTATAAATATCTCTTATGATTCCTGCTAGGTATTACAAAATCACTTTTCAATTTATAATGCCACCAGCAATTAATGGGTGTACTTTGTCCACTGAAATTTCACCAGCACATAATTTTTTTAATGTTACTTTAATTATATTTAAAACAAATTTCAAGACTGCTTTAATGTGTATTGCTTTAATTACGGGAGGAAGATATGTTTGTTTACTATGTGGATTTCCTTTGGGTAAATGATCTGTTCCCATACTTTGTGGGCTAGGTGTAAGAGTCCAAGATCAGGAAGCCTCAGGCCTTAGTTCCATGACTCTGATCCCCCACCCCAGCCAGGTTGTGGGGCTGTCAGCTATCCCCACCAGGGCCTTGGGTAGCCTATATGGTGCCTTTATGCAAATTTAAAGATGGTGTCTTCTCTGGGGAGATGTGGCCAGCTGCCCCCACACTGCCAACTACGGGCAGTGCGCTGGTTTCCCCTCTCTCCCCAGGACCCTCTTCTCCGGGCAACTGCCCAGCCTCACCTTTGCAGTGCTTGCCATCCCCTGTGTAGCCAGACTTGCAGATGCACTTATATGACCGCGGGGTGTTCTGGCAAATAGCATCGATGTGGCAGTTGTCGGTCCCCTCCACACACTCATCCACATCTGACAGGGGAGGGGGAAAGGGGGCACATGAGACCCTTTATCTATCAGTGCTTCCCAAAGGGTGTCTTGAAGGTGGGTTCCCCAAGAGCAAAACCCCCTCTTCTCTAAAACAGAGGCAGCAAACACTACGGAAGCAGGTGCCGCTCCACGCCCCTCTTTGATTTCAGAGTAGGCAGACAGCATTAATTCAGGGATTCAGGAAGAGCCCTCACTCTGCTCAAAAATACTTAATCCACAATAATTTGAAACACTCCATAATTTGAAACACTTCTCTGTGTAAGGGTTGTTCTTTGATTTAAAAACAAACAAAAACCCTGGACTGGCTAGCACACTTAACTTGATTAGAAATATTCAACTTAGTGTGAATTAGTTTGCCTTTCTTAGCAGCAAGCTTAGGTGGGAGAGGCATGGAGACAGTGGCCTCTGGGAAGGTGACAGGGTCTAGATTCCATTGCAAAAAGGAGAAAGAATGGGAAATCTGAGGAAATCATCATCTGCCTCATGATTCTGCTTGAGACTAGGCCTGCTCCCACTTGCCCACCATGGCGCCAAGAAGCTGTAGAGGAAAGAAGTTCCATCTTGGAAGATTTTCTTAGGCCCCTGGTCTGCTAACAGTGGAGGGACTAGTTGCTGGCAGAGGTAGGCATCAGCAAGCTAAAGTCTGGTAAGTGCATCCCTGGCTGCTCTCCAAAGCTGACCCAGGCAGGCCCTTCTACCCCACCACTCCTTGGCTCTTTCACTCTAACCCCAAGCAATCCTCTCCCCTGGCACTTGCTCTTATATGAGGTACTACCCACAGAGCTATACTAAAGGAGGAGACAACCCAAGATTCAGCAAAAAGAGGGTGGTTAAAAAAGGACAAGGAAAGAATCATTTAGTGTCTTGGGGCAAAAGACTCAAACTTCTAGGACAATATTATGGTGCCCATAAAGTAAACTGAAATAGAGGAATATATGTCACTCAGTTGAAAACACTTTATTGAGTATATTTGTGAAAGGCACGGTACTGAGGGTTGTAGGGGCTCAAAGATGATGCCAACTCAGGCAAAAGGAGAGGCGAATAAGCAACATGAAGCAGGATGTGGTGAGTGTCATGAAGGTTAGGGAGAACATGTGTCTGTGGGTGGGGGGAGATCCTCAGTCCTCCCTGCATATCAGTCAACTCCCCGAGGAGACAGAAACCTGAGCTCCAAGCACAAAGCTGGTCCACTGGCCTGGGCCAGGGACTGGCCATCAGTACTTTTTTAAAGGTCCCCAGGTGATTCTAATGTGTAGCTAGGGTTGAGAACCACTGTTTAAGAGAAGATCAGAGGGAAGCGGGTGTGGCTCAATGGATAGAGCACCCGTTTACCATATGAGAGGCCCCGGGTTCGCTTCCAGGGGCCTCCTTGTGAGAGCAGGCCGGCTGCGCAGTGCGGTGGGCTGATGCAGCAGGACCTCACAGCAAGGGGGAGATAAGCAGACACGGAAGAAACACACAGCGAATGGACACAGTAAAACACAAGCAGCAAGGGGGGGATAAATAAATAAATAAATAAATCTTAAAAAAAAAAAAAAAGATCAGAAGGGGAAGAGATTACTTCTAGCTGTGAACTGGAAAACCCAAGATAGTATGTCAACAGCACCCTAAAAGGAAGAGAGGATTTGAAATTAAGACAGTCTGATTTCCAAGTGTGATACAGATACTCAGGCCTTATCACAGACCTATTGAGATGAAATTCTCAGGGTGCTTTATGCATTTTTTACTGAATGAATGAATGAATGAATAATTCCCTGATTTACAGATACCCATGAGTCCTAGCTTTAAACCAGGGGTTCTTAACCAGGGTTCCACAGACCCCTCCATGGAAAGATTCCAGGGGATCCGTGAGCTTGAATTGAAAAAAAATCAACTTATTATCTTTATTTTCTCTGACCTCTAACTGAAATCTAGCATTCCCTTCACTTATGAATTTATGCAATAAATTACAGTAGTATTCATGTCAATCACAATACAGTTGTCATATCTTGAAAAATCACTTATGCTCATCCATACTTCGAAATTACGGTAGTTGTTAGACCCGACGCTAGTTGAGTGTCATAAAACTATCTGCTGCTACACTCAGAGAAGGGGTCTGTGGTTTTCACCTGACTGGCAAAGGGGTCCGTGGAACAAAAAAGGTTAAGAATCCCTGATTTAAACAGTTAACTGTCCCCTGCTTTCATATTTTAAGAAATACTTAGGGAGTAGGGCTGAAGCTTCCTGGGGCTAAGAGGAGAACTGAAATTTAGAAAGAGAGTCCCCAGACACCCTGCTTCAATTCTTCTGGGCTGCTGCTTTTCAGCGCTGCACTGTCCTTCCAATCCTCCTCTCCTCTGCAGCAGTCCACCATGCCCAGTGACTCTAAGTGCTGGGGTCCTTCTGTCCACACCGCCTATTTCACTCACACCCTGCAGTCAGTCATGGTCTGCCTGCTGGCCCACTCTGGGAAGTCATCCCAAAGTAAGGGAACAGAGAAGAGGGAGCATGGGAGACTAGTTCATAAGAGTGGGCAAGAGAGGCCTCTGTAAGTGCCAAGAGACAAAGTGGAGAATCAGTTTCTAATGATGGAAAAAAAATGGTACAAAGAAATAAACTACCATAGAAAGACCATAAACTCCAGAGCCAGTCAGTCCCAGATTCAAATCGAACTCTACCACTCTCCAGGAAGGCTTCTGAGTCTCCATTTCCTCTTCTTTAAAATGAGTATATTAATACCTCCTCAAAAGGAACTGTGAACAGTCAAAGAGATTATTCGTGTAAAGTGCATAATCAGCCTGGTATACAGTAGGTGCCTAATATATGGAAGCTTAAGATGATAAGTATTAAATCACTGATTCAGGAAACAGATGTTCTAGGATTGTCCTGTCTAATATGGCAGCCACATGTGGCTATTTAAATTTAAATTACTTTAAAAATTCATTTCCTCATTTGCACTAGCCTCAGGTCAAAAGCTAAATAGCCACTTAAGGCTATTGGCTACCATAGCAGACAGTGCAGATGCAGAACATTTCCATCATCACAGAAAGTTCTATTGGACAGCCCTGCTTCAGGATATCCCCGGGTCCGGGTGGATCAAAACAACTTCCTGAGGGGTGAGATTCAAGCTTGGAGGTTGGATAAATTTGACAGTAAGAGGAGGAAAAGGGAAATTTCAAATGTGGTTAAAAGTATGAAGAAAGACAAGGCACCTGGAGGTCCAAGTTCTGTTCTCTGTTCCCACATCTCACACATGCCTTCAGTGGAGGGAAAATGAATTTTTTTTTTTTTTTAACTAATTCCAATCTTTGAATGACTTAAGGCTTAGTCTTATTTGTTCTGTTGTATCTCTGGAGGAGGGATTGTCTAATCATTTGTGCCTATAGTAATCCTTGAGTCTGAGAGGAAGGCCTTCTCTTTTTTTTTTTCCCCTTCTGTTTTCCTTTATTCTTTTTTATTATATTCTTTTTTTATTCTGAACTTGGACATTTCCAGTGACTAACATTCAACCTGTTCTTTCTGCTTTGAACTGTCTTCTGGTTCTTGACTCTCTCCCTCCCTTCCCCAATAGCCAGGAGGGTAACTTAGAGACTCATCTGGAAGCCCCTCCTCTGGGGCCATCTCAGAGTCATGTGCCTGTCTCTGAATCAGCTGGTACTTCATCAGGCTATCTGGGGTCCCACTTCTTCCCTTTGCCTCCCACTTCCAGCCCCATGGCCCAGCTCTGCCCATGCTCAACCAGTGCTAGAATGGACCCTGATGCTGATTAAAGCAAACCCAAGCATCCTGGCAGAACCTTTAGATCCTTCCAGCAGCCAAGCTTTTCCCATCTTACCCGTCTCCCTGTTTCCCTGCTCATATTGCTTCTCTCTCTCCAGGAGAGTCTCTGCTCTGGAAGACTTTATCTCCTTCCCACTCCCTCTACAACTCCTAATCATTCTCCTCCTTCTTTCTGAGCATTTGCACACATTTCATTCTTCACTTTTGAGATGCACCCCTCGCTTGTCTCTTCCAGCCACGTTGTGCCTAACTTGCCAAATCTGGCTCAAAACTGTCTTCTTAAAAGCTCTTTCTCGTGAGCCCTGTTGCTGGTGAGTTCCTGGTCCTAAGGGACTCAGCTTGTCTTACTCATTTGCAGCTACTGCTGAGTTGCTTTGTAAATGCTTTAAAGCCATTTCATCATAGCATGTTCAGCTTTCTTCGCTTGGCTAGGCACTTGCTGGGGAAGGGAACCTTCAACTGCTTGTATGGAATCTTTCAAAGCAGTACTGGCCTAAAACAGAGCTGTGAGACAGGGCCCCAGATTATATCCAGCAGCTCCTTCTTTTGCCAGTTAATTCTTCTAGAGCTCACTCCTATCACACCTGCCCACTCTGAATTTCTCAATACCCTGGGGAACTTTTAAAATTTTTGAATGTCCAGGTTCCTCCCAGAATCAAGGATCTCCAGAAGGAGGCTGGTGTTGCTGTCTGTCTCCCTTTCCCAACTCAGATAATGTTAGTAAACTATTTGCTTAGGCTGGGAGGAGTGACTTAGAGAAGGGATTCTAGAATGACACTGTGTCAGTTCAAATGCCAGTTTCACCTGTGGCTGTGTGGTCCCAGCCAGCCTCTGAACTTGCCTGTTCTCTCCTCTGTAAATCACAAAGCACCTTGCCATGGGGCTGCCATTAATGCTCATCAAGCCCTGAACAACACAGTGTAGGCATACAGTAAATGCTTAATAAAGGTTAACTGTTACTATTCCTTCTTGCTAACTTTTCTCCATGTATCCTTTCTGGACACCTCTGCCTTCACACTCGCCACTCTCTCAGAGCCCATTTCAGGTCTAGTGTGGGGAAATGCAGCACCAGGGGAGTGGAGCCTGAGGTGAGAAGTTCTGGGAGATGCATCCCTGATAGTGCCTTCTACATCCATCATGGGAAGTGCTCAAGGAGGGAGGTGAAGTTGGTGAGAGGCCAGCTGGGAACCAAAAAGCTTCCCTCTGCAATCTTCTATGAAGGCTATAGAGATCTTCCACACTGGGCACTGGCCTGGAACAGAAGCTGAAGTGGGGGGAGTGGCAGCCACAGAGAAAACTCAGATGAGCTGAGATGTCCCTGCCTCACCTCTCCTGGCACTGAGGCACAAGTTCAGCAGATGCAGCAGCTTTTCCAAGCACCATCAGACATTTCTTCTGGATTCGCCTCAGGGCCTAGCAGAGCATGTCATAAATTCTGCTAAATGTATGGAAAAAGGATGGAATGGGGGTCGGAGGGCAAACCAGAAAGGGTAGATTATTATAACATAGGGGATGCTAAAACTCACTTCTGGGAATGGAAAAGTTGCACCCCAAAAGAGAAGCAGGAGGATTCTTAAGGAAACACCTCATCTACTTCACAATTTTGCCCAGGTCCAGCTCCAGAATAATAACTGGAAATGAGCAGGAATGCAGGCTGTGGTAAGGAAAACACCCCTCACCTTTTTTTTTTTTTT
>JAQZBX010037858.1:0-23625 GCA_029593785.1 Cabassous unicinctus | reverse complement strand
AAAAAAAAAGCATAGAAAACATTAGAGTGTATTAAAAGTATTGTTTGGTGCACTCATTGAATTGTAAAACATCTCTTTGGGGATTTCAGTCAAAGAAGTTTGAAAAATATTACTCTTATCCATTCTTTTTACTGCAGCCAGAAATGGTTGAAATTTCTAATAGGATCATATTATTTGTTCCTTGTTTAAAACCCTTCAGTGACTTTTCATTAGAGTTGAAACTCTGTAGCATGCTATGTTAGGCCCTAATGATCTAGTTCAGTTTATCTCAAGCCTCATTTCTCTTTATTTTTCTTCCAACGTCTAAGTTCCAGTTCAACAAAACCACTTGTAGTTCTGTGAATAGGCTATAATCTTGCTTGCTTTCAGGCATCTGTATATACCATTTGTTCTCCCTCAAGTAATTCCTTACCCCAACCTGTCTATAACTTCATATCATATTTCAGGTATGTTTAGCTGTTACCTTCTCTGAGAAGTCTTCTTTAACTCCCCAAAGCAGGGAGAGTACTACTCTGTATGTTGTCATAGGGTCCAAGGTCCTCTATTTATCCCTCTCAAAACACTTAGCATATTTTATTAAAGTTACCTGTTTTTGTTTTTGTAGTCTCTTCTTTTCCCCACTGGACTGTAAGTTGGTTGAGGGCAGGGATTATATTTTGCTCATAATTGTATTCCAAAGTCTAGTATAGCCAGTGCTTCAAATGTAATATGTGCTCAGTATATGTGGGGAGAAAAAAAGGATGTTGAATTGATTAGCTGTTTTTAAAGATACATAAAAATACCAAACACTCAAAATAATTTGTTTTACTTTGAGTGTTTTGAGTGTTTTGACTACCTTACTTATAAAATAGGGGTGGTTCTTTTATTTTATATAATATGTGGTATACATGTTTGAAGACATCTAACAACCTCTATTTTGATTAAATATGATAGATTATACAAAATGAACTTAAGTGATCTTGTTATGAAGAATAGTATATTAAACTAAGTTTTAAAAAAGCTATACCTGGCTTTCAAATAGAAATTGCTGACGGGTTAAATTGAAGCATTCCCCTTGTATCAGCAAAGTATGCTCAAATGTTTTATACTTTTTTAACAATCTGTTTTTACATAAAAGGAAACTTTTCCATTTTATATTAGAATGTTCCAGAAGTAAATGAAAACAGTGAAATATTGACTGACAAATCAGAAAACACCCTCATACAGAAATATAATTCTGGACAAGAAATAAGGGAAGAAAATAGTGTGAGTTTTTGTTCAGATAAAGAATACAGAGAAAAGGAGGAAAAGAAAGAAGGCCAACCTATAGAAGAAATCATCATAGATGGTAACCTAAGAATCTTTTGATATTTTCTAAGTTGTATTTTAAGATAGTTTCATAAATAAAGGATCAGTCATCAATTAACATAATATTTTTCCCCATGCCAGCCCCTCTAAGGAATTCAGACGAATATAAATTATAGTTTTTGCTTTGAGGACCTTGTAGTGTAGTAATAGAAACATTTATCTTTTCCTTCATGTCTTAACAAAACAAGCTTCCTTGCAGCTATTTGTTATGGTCAATATTTTTTGGGGGAAAAATACATTTCTGCCTCCCTTTCTCATCACTTACTCCTTGGCTTTTTGGATTCTGGCTTCTGCTTTACCACTTTGCTGAGAATATTCTCTGGTTCACCAGTAACCTTCTGATTACTAGAACAAGAGCACTTTTCTTAGTTCACATGACCCTTTTGTAACCATTGAAATAATTTCCTAATTCTTCCTTCTTGAAAAAGTTGTCTAAAGATGGTATTGATTATTTGAAGGAGTTCAAACCTAATCTGAACAACCACTTGGTGGAGATATTGTAGAGAGAATGATTGGCTAAAAAACCCCATCAAGCCTTGAGATTTGTATTCTAAATTATCTATATTGAAAATCTGAAATCTATAATTAGAACATAGATAAATAAAATTAATGTCTTGATTAAGTAGAAATTTCTATCCTCTTGCCCAAAATTATTCCAGACTTTTAAAATATTCACAGGGTTGTGAAAAAGTGATCATTGTCAGCCTTGAAGAAGCCATCTAACTATTTCTAAATATATGTAATACTATGTAAAAAGCCCTGGTTAACAACAGAAATTAGAGTATAACCTATTAGGATAAATTTTTATATAATCAGCAATGTGATTATAAGAAATTGTACTGTATACAATAGAATAGAGAAATAAAAAGCATTTTGTGATCCTCCAACCGACTTCATTTTTTTAAAAACCAAAAATACTTTTGCTGTTATAAACTAAAATGTTAATATGGGTAGAACCAAATATTTAGCATCCTAAATATATCCTTATTATGATAAAGGGAACTCAACATTTAGGTAAAAATCAGTGTTATTACATTTGTGTAATTATTAGGTAAGGAAATATCTAAGGCTAAAGATGTTTTTATAAAAATAGGTGATACAGGATTTATTAAAAGTCTTTAGTGTATAATATAAATTTTTTATTTATATTTTATATTTTATATTTATTTATATAATATACATTAGTGTATAATATAAATTTCATCATGACAGGTTTACAGCTTTTTGAAAAAAGTTCCAAGAATGAAATCAATACTATTGTACTGCAGAATGAAAATCAAAGTGAAATCTTCCTAAGCAAAACTTTCTGCATAGATAAAAAATTAATTAGTCAAGGACATACCTTGAATGTAAGTGACTTTAGAAAATCAGTTACCACAGAAAAAAACGACAACTGCTTAGCAGAAGACAATGGATGTACAGAATTTAAATCACTGAATAGTCCTTTTTTAGTGGCAGATGTATCAATAGAAACAGAAAAGATAGACCTAGAAAGAACTGCAGGATTAGATCTTTACCCTCTAAATGTACATTTGGAAGATGTTAACACAACATCATTAGACAGAATTTTAAATGAGATGGCTCACAATATAAATCATAATAAAAATGTTTCTGAAAATGAACCATTGAAACAATTCAGATTGCTTTTGGGGAATCAAGAAAACTCTACAGAGAAGGAAAGTACAAATACTGCCCAAACCAAACCAGATTTGGACTCCTCTCTAGACGTAAAAAAGAATCCCGTTCAGTGTCAGAAATGTACTTTACAGGATTCAGTTAACATACTAGATGATAAACAAAGTGAAGCGAAACAAATACAAATGTTAAACAAAAAAAGTGAGTGTGGTACACTGCCACTTAAAGAAACTTCAGATCTTCAGCAAGTCTGTAATGATTCTTCAGAGAAAGCTGAGCTAAATATTCCCTGTGAGACAGAAAGCAATTACCCTAATTCATCTGCTCTTTCCACCAATAATTTGGAAGTATTCACTGAGAATTCAGATAAGCATGGTAATAATATGCCTAGGTTGGTAAAACCCAACTCAAGCCCTGGGGAAAGAATTACATGGAAAAATTTGAATGATGGACAAAATAGTCAATTTAAGGACTGCTTGGGATATCCAGAAAACAATAATATGAGTATTTCCAATCTTCAGGTTAACAATGACAATATATATGCTCCACAAGCCAAAGATACGAAAACTGCTCTTCAAAAGAAAACTTCCACAGAAATACAGTTTTCCCATAAAGAGACTCAGATTGATGAGAATCAGATAACTGAAGACACAAAAAATTCCTTCTTCCTTTTAGTGAATGCTAACTCAAGACAGCATACATTGTTAAATAATATAGAGAAAACAGAGTCATTAAGTGACATAGTTTCAGGAAAAATTTACATTGAAGGGCAGCTGGAAGAATCACGTTCATTTCACATAAAGCCATCTGAAGATTTACTAAACAGAAGTGGAAGGTCAGCCTTTGATCTTTCAACTTCAGATAAAAAAACTGAGAAAACTCCAGTATACTTGAATTTTTTAGACCCTGGCCCTTGGTCAAAAGTAAATCAAATTGAAAGCCAAACAGTGAGCACTTCAGCATCTAGCATTCCTGTGTTGGAGAAGGAGAGACCATCAGAAAACATAAAGACTATGACACTTTGTAAAAATGATAGTGTGGGTGATGTCAAGAAGGAAATTAGACCAGGTAAGAAAACAAAATTTGAAACAGGTTATGTTTTAATTCTTAAAATTTGTTTTTCTAATTATTGTTTTATTATTGGTTTTAAAAAATCTCTAGGTTGTGTTTAAAATAAAAACTTTTACTAAATACTGCATAGATGTGTATATGTAAAAGTAGGAAAGAATTTTTTTAAATAGATACAAATTTCTTTTCATCTAAATTTGGGCCAATATTATCAACTTGCACTGAAGTACAATTGCACTTGGGAAATTTTTTTTTTAATTATTTTTCATCATCAAGGAACTGAAAATAGGAAAACAATAGGTCCAGGTCCATAATTTTAAATTAGGAACAACTACCTAATCTGATTCTTTTTTCTTACTTTCTAAAACCAATGTCAGTGAAGCAGTTTTTAAGACTTCTGCCAGTGTGCATATTTGTTCCTTTTCTTTCTCAGCATACTTTTAAAAAAAAACTTTCTTCCTTCAGAACCACATTTTAGCTTTTGTCCTATGCTGTCTTCTCCCATTTCCCTCCTTCAATAATATTGCTATTTGTATCTGTCCTCAGCACCACCAACTCAGTTCTTCTTTCATTTTACAAGTAATATTAAAGTATAGCATTAATACATTTCATATCATTAATATTTGTCATTATTTGAAGCACTTTAAAATGAATCCTATAATAATTATGTGCCTATTATCAACATGTTCAAATGTTAAATAATTGAGAAGAGAGGGGCCATTCTCATCTTAAAAATTACTACATGAAATGACATAATGCCCAAGCTTAAAATACTCAAGCAAAACTCCCCTCCACCTTAAAAATAGGGGGAGAGGTAAGTAGATGAAATAAATATGACTTCATTAAATGGGTGTTGAAGCTCGGTGATGGGTACATGAGATTTGTATTCTACTTTTGTGTGTGAAATTTTCAACAACATACCATATATCATGAATAGGTGTTGTATAATTCTTAATTGAAGGATAATAAGCAGTAGTTTAAGATGTATAATCATAAGGAACATATCTGTTTACTTTTCTAATAACAATCTCATAGTGAAAGTTAAAGTTGGCAAAGATATTCTTAAATTTTTAAGGAATTTTGCCATTTTAACAATGTGTTACACCCATTAAAGGAATACAGATTACAAGGAAAGCTTTGCAGACTTTAAAATTTTGAGAAAAGATTTTAAAGAAAATGTTTGGGGATTAAAAACAAAATTAAGCCTATCTTGTTTACTAGCATCAACAGAAAAATAAAAAAATTCCAAAATACTGTAAAACTTCCCAAACTACAATCTTCCTAACAAAGTATATTACTTTAGATTCCATTAATTTAGACTTAGCCATGCTGCTTCAGATGATGGTCTAAATGTTTACTGTTTTCTCACAGGTCCTCTTTTCCATGTTAAATCTCAATCATATAGATAAAATGAAAGAGATATCTTTTGTAGAAAGTTAACTTGTAAAATATTCTTAAAAATACAAGTATCTTTTTTAACCTTTGTCAGTTGACATGTTTCTTTAAATTATTTTTATCTATTCATTAAAGCCCAATGCCTGCCCGCCCCCCTTCCAATAGCCCTTTGCTGGGCTTGTTGCTGTGACCAATTTCTTTAAATATATTTTATAAACCCAACTTTTACTTGGTTTGGACTTTTCTCATTAATCTGAATTGGTGAGATGTTCCCTATATAAATGTTTACATGTGTGGGCAATGCAGTTAACTAGGAGAATAAGGGTAACATTTTATGAGTTATTTTTAGAAGATATTTACATTTATACAATTTCACTCCTTTTAATGTGAAATTATAGTAATCAGCAGGTTTTAGAAAAGAGCAATAATAAAACTTGCTTGTTTTTTGAAATGAAATGACTGATAAAGGGCAAAGCTAGAAAAACTACAAAATATTCCGGGTAAAAAGAAAATAGAAATGTTACTTTTTAAATACAAAAGCATAGGATCATAGAGAAAAAAATTCAGTCACTAACATCAGTGCCTAGAGAATAAAATCCAGTTTTTGCCATTTCCTCTTTGTCAATCAGATACTACCAGCATTAACAGAGTTGCTGACACTTTGAATAACGCAAGTATCCATCCAGATCCCAAGGGAGACCCCAGTGAAGAGAGGAATGCAATGGCAAAGAGTTTTTATGATTCTTCTTTTCCCACAGAACATGTAAGTCAATTAAAAATATTGCCGAGCAGACATTAGTGAGCTAATTCTACAGAAATGTGCAGAACCATACGCATCTGAATGCTTTAAGACCTAACTGATCTTCAAAATACTATCAAGAGGGCAACATGGCACCATTTTTCACAATTAAGGTTGATAGAAAACAGCAGGAAAAAGTCATAGTGTATAAATCAAATAGATATAGTCCAGCCTGTTTTGAAAAGGAGAGTGTGAGGTAGCACATTATGTACTTCTATTTTTCAGCCACCTAAATTTAAGAATAGCGGTATTTGAGCATTTAAAATTTTATTTTCCAAAAGATGTCTAAAAAAATAATCAAATTCAGTTGTTTTTAATAGTGCTTAAGTTAATTTATATTGTTGGAAACTTGAAACAATGGAAGAAGTTATCTATTTTAAATTATTTCGATTAGAACATAGAACACAGTATACAAAAGGACCAAATATCCATAATGTTATGATAGTAAGTATGGATGTATGTATTAAGCAAAATATTTGTAGAGTATATGACTCTCAGGAGTCCATTTGTCACATGAAAAGCAACTAACTGCAACTGACAGGTTATTTGGTTAAATTTATAAGTTTTATATTTTAGTGTGCAAAACTTGAGAGAAAAAGGTTGTGCTGTTCAAAGGAAAGAAAAAAAGATAGTTACAGGTGCAATGATAAAAGGTGACCTAAAAAGGTTAGGAAAGATCATTTATTTTTTTTAAATGCATAGTGACAGATTTTCAAGTCACTGCATATTTTAAATTTTAGAGATGAATATGAAACAACACATAGAAATCAAAACATATTTACACATGCTTAACAAATAACAGCTTTTAATGATATATTTTCATTTTTAAATAGGACATACCTCAAGTATAACTCTCCCTTCCCAGAGGGAGAGTTGACACTAAAATCAGGACCTACCCTTTTCACCTTTTCCTGATTAAGCTCAGCAACAACAGTATAGTTTCACAAATGTGTACAAGTGCCTATCCAAAACATAACTAAACCGGCATTGGGAAATCTAAGTTCTGACCTTGGCCAACTGGACCATAGATTCAGCACAAAAAGGAAGCGTGAGAGCATCAAGGCTAGATAACCATTTCTAATTAGGTTGACTAACAGTTAAAAGATAGTTGATCTGGGAAATGGATGTGGCTCAAGCAGTTGGGTGCCTGCCTACCACATGAGAGGCCCTGGGTTCAGTTCCCCATGCCTCCTAAAGAAGACGAGCAAGACAGTGAGCTGATGTGACAGGCTGATGCAACAAGACAACAACACAAGATGACAGAGAGGCAGACAGCGAGCACAAAAATGAGAGGGGGAAAATAAATCTTTAAAAAATTGTTCTACTTTCAAACAATTTAAGTATGTGATGGAAATTTCACATCTCCCTTTAAAGCCTGTTTTTATGATTAATAGGAAAGTTCTTTGTGCCCCATGACCTTCCTGCAATTAATCTTGTTTATAAAAATTTATTTATAGAATTTGTACCTTTTTCAAAGATTTTACATATTTTATTCCCAGAACAGTCTTAAGGTAAGTAGTTATTTTACAGGTAAGGAAACAGTGACACAAATGTGAAATAACTTTCCCATAAAGACACAATCTGTGGTATAGACCTAGACTAGATGTCTTGGCTCTTAGTCAAGTACTATATTTTAGTTTGTCAACTAAATACATAATAGAAAAAAGGTTTTTCTCAAAATGCTAGTGCATATAAAACAAACCCAGTTTACTGAGTGAATACACATTTACTAAATGTGCCAGACACTCTGCTAGGTGCTAATAATCAATTAACAATCACTGTCCCAGTTTAGACATGATTATCAATCAATATGTACTGTGGAACAAATTCTTGTCTACTGAAAGTGCTATTATCCTTGGATTCAACTGGACCAACTAAATCTTTATGAAGCCTTTTTAGTTGCTTCCTGGTATCTCATGATTTTCTAAATTAGGGATAATCAAACAACTATCACCAAATCCAGCCCATCACCTTGTTTTTAGTAAGTTTTATTAGCACACAGCTATGCCCATTCCTTTATATACTGTGTATGGCTGCTTTTTTGTGCTACAATGGCAGGATTAAGTAGTTATGACAGGCCATTAAGCTGAAAATATTTACTCTCTGACTCTTTAGGAAAAGTTTGTCAACCCCTTTTGTAAATGAAGGCAAATGAATTTTATATTAAGACTTATTCCCAGAAAGGAAAAGACTCAGGGCAGACATTACGTGGCAATCCACTTTCTTCCTATGGGTTCAGAGCCACTTGAAAGATAAGGGCATGGTTTCTGCTCTTGAAAGGGGTTTCGTTGATAGCCCACTGTAATCTTAATTATATCCAGGAATGATAGGAGAGAGGCTCAGATAAGCAAAGGAAGCCACTTATTTCACACATCCAATGAATTAATATTCATTTTTAAGTTAAATTTTAAACCTCAGACTGAAACAAAAAGGCCTGTACTAGGCTGGGAGAGAATTTAGGCCAAGGGATAGGTCTTTTGTGTCAGTGAGAATGAAGAGGTAGAGAATATAGAAATCTTGAAAAAGAAATAGGAAGGAAAGGAGCAAGACATGTGCCTACTCTGAAACTGTTCTTAGGGCTCTGGCAATAGCTGGAATTAAAAATTACTGCTGTAGACTGCAGAAACTACAGTCTGCTAAATAGGACAAGCTTTGTTAAGTGCAAATCTTAGTAATTCCCATTAAATCCTGTTTCTAAAACCAATCCCTGTTCTTGCCCCTCCCACCAAGTGGATAGTTATAGGGAAAGAAGCTAAAGCAGATGTGTGTAAATATCTCCTTCCTTAATATCATCGTAGAGATAAAAGGTCACTGAATCAAGATTTTGGAAAACTGGCTAATTTGTACTTGATGCCAAATGCACAAAAATGCATCAAGCATTTTGATGTAAAAAAAGAACCATTAACTCATACAAATCATTAATCACTTTACTCCAGATAAAGTCCATTTCAACATCAGTGGCAACCAAGATATAGATTTGATATACTTCTCCATATCTATTCTCAGTATTGCATGGATCACTTTGAATTCATTATTGGCCCTAGGAGCTAAAATATGTTCAATACTTATGTGCCAGATGTTATAAAAAATATACATTCTTGCACATTTTAGTGCATTACCAAAACAGTAACTCTTTAATGACATTTTGCTAAAAGAAGCTGATGAGAAAATTGAGCATCACGGAAGTTAAAATGATGGTCTTAAGGTCTCTTGGTGGTCTTGGGCTGACACTTTTGTTTTCTTTCCTGTTATTTCTTAAGAATATATGCAATAGACAAATCTAAGCAAAGAATTATTCCCCAAAACCGGTGGCAGACTGTAGAATTCTTCAGGGAGCCAAATAGAGCAATCCAAAAGCACAGTTCTTAGGGAACGGTGCTTTTTTAATGCGGTTAAATTCTCAACATTTAAGTTCATTTAAAAATAATAATCTCACATTTAAAATGACAGGGCAATCCTCAGAGATCTTCACAAAGATATATGAACAAATGATATTAATTGCAGCTTAATTTAAGTGAATATTTCCAAATAATTTAAATATCCAACAGTAAATTATGGAACATGTAATATGATGGAGCCATGCTCTTAAATGGCATTTTAAGAGGAAAAAATGTTTTAGAATACCATATAAAATTATGTAAATATGATCCAAAAGTTTAAATGTATATACACATTAGAGACCAAAAGGTTTATATTACAATGTTGAATGTGGCTGAGATCTTGGGTGATTCTAATGTGATTCTTAACCTGTCTGTATTTCTAAAATACACGTATTTCCCTTACAACTAGAGTATTAAAACCCAATTATTTTAAAACAATATTCTTTGGGGATTTTATCTGGGATCTACCTGAAGACATTCAGATTTTTTTTTTCTGAATAGAAGTTTATTTTGATAGGGGTCAACTGCAAACAATTTAACTGTTTAATAATAGGGTCAGTTAATTATCACATTCATAAAGGGGAGTGTGTTGCAGCCACTGACAATTGTTTATGAAGAATTTTAATGACATAGGAAACTGTTCACAGAGGGGGGGAGGG
Organism: Cabassous unicinctus; assembly: GCA_029593785.1. Lineage (NCBI taxonomy): Eukaryota > Metazoa > Chordata > Mammalia > Cingulata > Chlamyphoridae > Cabassous > Cabassous unicinctus. Next base: position 13,342 of record JAQZBX010037858.1, on the reverse strand, counting down.
GAAGCAAAGTATAAAATTCTATGGAATGATCAAATATGCTAAAAATAGTATACTAGCAGCAAATACCAAAATTTGACAAGTAGCTCTCTGGGTAGAGGTTATTTAGTTCCTTCTTTATACTTTCTTTTCTAGATTTCCATAAGTATATTATTTTATTGGTAATAAGATCTCAAAATGAAAAACTTTTTTTTTTTTTTAACATTTTTATAATTATGACCCATCATACAACCCTGGAAACATGCCAATTTCCAAATACCTCATTGCTCTTTCCTGTTTCTTCAACAATGGTGCTCTGAAGCACAAGAGGAAACATGAAGTAAAAGTCAGTTTTTAACATGGTAGCTAACTTCCGTTAGAATTTTTAATTTTCCCTGGCTTTGACAGAATTTACAAAACATAGACATCTTAGGGAAGGAAATAGAAGACAAAACAGATTTTTATCTGCATTATTTTAAGTATCTTTTCTTTTCCTTTTAATCTAAGTGCAAGATCTTTTAGAAAACGTTTAGGGTATCCCTAGAATATATTAGGGATTTTGAAGAGCTACTACATAAGCCTGCAAATTCATATTTTATAATTTTCTGGTTGCCAAGATTAAGGTAGTTGTTGGAAATCAGCCAAGATGATGTTGGCTTTTATCATATAATTGGAGAGACTGAACAGATTTTCACTTGTCTTTTTTCCGTAACTGTTTAGAAAATGAGTAATAACTTCAATGTAAAGCAAGTTTGTTTTTTCTAGGTGAAAACAAAACCTCTGAAATCATCTATGTTACAAAGCCCTGTGCAAGCAGTGAAAATTAAAGATATTACTGATCTGACTGCCTCTAATGGTGAGGATGACTGGCAGAGCCTTGTAACAGATCAAATAAATGAAATTCAAAAATTCCTAAGCTTGGAAAATGAAAACCAACCTAAAAAAAGAAAAGCAGAAGAAATGTTGGAAAAAACAGAATAAAAATAACACTGATAAATGCTTTCAGTGGTGTACTGATATAGTTTTGACTAAAATGAAATGACTTTTACAGCTAAAGCTTTACAGTTGTACTTCCTTTTTTTTTTTTTGATGTGATGAAACTGAATACTTGTAGGTATCCAGCTTTGCAAATGTTTCACTGTAGATAGCTATTCTATATTTGCTAAGTTTGCTCTTAGCATCCAATTTCCTTTAACTTAACAAATTATTAAACATTTTGTCTTCCCTCCACATAGCCTTTCTTCACAGCTCTTCTTGCTCTTTCAAAATCCTTCTTATAGACAACAACTTAGGATGTATTATACAAGACATATTGACCCTTTGTAATTTACTACTTTGCATCCTCTGGAGTTTGTGATTTCTTTTACTTTAAATTTGAGACAATAAATGTCCAGACTGTAGTCATATTTCAGTTTATAATGATTTACTATGGTTTAGATATTTTTTTCCCCCAAAAAGAACAAAATAATATGCATAAAAGTTCAGGTATCAGAAAGACTCAGAAGGCTGTTTTTCACTTTGTTCAAGTTTTGTTTCCAGGCGTTAAGTGTGTCATACAGTTGTTGCCACTGCTGTTTTCCAAATGTCCGGTGTGTACTATGACTAAAAATTGGAAAATTAAAAACAAATTATTAGCCAACTTTTTATCCTCTAGTATTCCTTTAAAATTCCACACATGTGTATCTAATTGAAAGTAAGATTAGAAAGAAAGTTATAACTGTAAGACAATTTAAGAATTAGAGGCTTATTTTTAAAGTCTTTACCATATTAATCCTAAACCTTCTATTCTCCTGAACAACTATATAAACCAGACATAAAAGTCATTAGTATTCTAGCCAATGCTCAGCCATTAAATGAAATGTGCTGGAAAATAGGACTCTTTCATTAAATAAGCTAATCACATTCAGTCTGAACTTTAATAAAATTATGATAAACAGCAACTATTTAACTGATAAGAATAGCACCTTGGTTCTAGTTAGAATATTAACATTTAAGTAAAGTAATCGAAACAATCTAAATTGTTCTACAAAATGCTGCAAAATATTAAATGTCTTCTTACCTGACAACGACTTTTCTCTGGGTCTGATCAATTTTGCAGTAGACCATTTTAGTTCTTACCGCTGGAAAAAAGACATTTTACAGGATATGTTTACAGAAAATTCCCAAGAAAAACAGCTAAGGTATGAAATGGTGACAACGTAAGCCATAAAACTTACACAATTTTTCAACATTACTTTATAAACTGGCTATTTGAGTCTAATAATAAGCAAAAACAATACAATGCAATTAATGTCATGCATCTGTCCTATGGTTGCTGGGCCAATCTATATTAATATCACATACATTTTTTTATTAAGAACTCTATGTCTCCTACAATCACATGGAGAATATAAAAATAATTTCCTAAAAGGAATTTTTTCTTTATAAAACTGTTGGACAGTTAGATCATTAGAAAGAAACCCAGTCAACAGTCTGTGTATTTTATGGATCTTAACTGCATAATACCCCACCCCCACCCTTCAAACTAAAAAGCCCAGAAAAAATGCCTGAAATGTAATGGTTTGACACTAAAATCTGTGCTCTTAGCCACTATGGTATACTGCCTAAAGACTACTAATCTACTAAACATACATTTTCTACACAAAAAGCTAGCTATGTTGGCATAAGGCTCATTTTCAAGATAAAAATTTTACTATACTCCATGATAGAGGAAGAGAAATTCTAGAAGAAATGAAAATGTTCTAATTGCCTTACCATCAATAACAAACGCTTCAACATCATCAGCTCCAATCTGAAGTTCTTGTTGCATTGTGTCAAAAGAAATTTCTTTATTTTCTACTGCCATTCCCATAAAAGTAAGTAGTCTCATTTTTGCCATATTCTGATCATGTAATAGTCCTGAATAACGCAGTAGCAAAGCCTGATGAATATCCATACTAATTAAAAGACCTGCACAATTACAACTGTCATGTTAAACCATGGAAGTTGTGTTTGAGCACACTGTTTGTAATACAGAATAATTTAACAAATCTTATACTTGCAAACCATAAAATGACCCCTTAATGTACAGGGTACTGCAAGTTACAATTTCTAGAACCACATTTCCTTATGACTATAGGGCCACAGGTGGTGATAGGTTCAAAGTTAAGAATGAGCTATAAAATACTCTTAGGTCCTAGAAGTTTTTTCAGGTTTATGTTTTGTGTATTAATACATTTTAGGATATAAAAGGTACAAAGTACATTTCGTAAGATCATTTTCTAATTATTTGAATTACTTACGCTTATTTTCAGTAATAACTTTACATTATAATATACAGGGTTCCTCATCTACTATTTGTCAACAGGACAAACATGAAGTTTAAAAATATTTTCATAAACATTTTTTCAGTTATGAAAAAATTCCATTTACCTTCAGGTCACTTTGGATTTAATACTTATAAATCAAAACTGTAAAAATATACTCATTTTTTCACATTTATAGGCTAATGTGGTTAGTACTAACAATTAAATATCACATTATAGTGATACTTCTTTATTAGACAAAAAAAGGAAAACTGTATAAATAATTCAAATTTTGTCTTATAATTTCTACTCAAACATGCTATTATTATTCAGATCGCAAACAACTGTTAGACCTAGAAGGAAAGTTAAGGAATTACCTATTCCTGATCCTTTCACTTAAAAAACAACAAAATTGAAGACCAGAAATTGAAGACTAGGGATTAAATGGCGTAAAGAGTCCCAAAGTGGTAGTGGCAGATCTAGAATAAAAGTTTATTTATAAAAGAAAGAACTAGCAATACAAATAGATATTTATAAATCCTGCCTATCCAAATAGTCCTCAGTAGAAGAATTATAAAACAGTATCATATATACTAGATTTGATACTAATTTTATTAATTATTAAAACAAATTTCCAAAATTAATCTACAATTATTCACTTGTTCCTTTCTTCTTAATTTTCAAATTATGTAAACTAAGCAAATGATTAATCAGAGTGCACTCTAAAAATTCAGAACCTCAAGTTTGTACAATTAAAGTTCTCTCTCTCAGCACTTCATAAATGTTTGAAATTTATAACATTCCATATACTAATGGAAGACTAAGGAAGCCCATTAATACAGGGCATAATCATCTCATCTGTTAATTAGCTGTAATTATGATGCAGGCTTCCTATTTGGCACAGATTCAAACAAAAACATGGTCATCATAACTCAAATGAATGAGGTACACAAGTAAGTATTGTTACCTGGGTTTAATGGAAATCTATAAGCATCAAAAAATCAATTAGTGCACATTAACCCTAATTAACAAATGCAAATTAGATGCTGATTAACTTTCTGAAGCAAGAAGATAGCAACTGGATAACACCAGATAACATGTGAACATGTTAGGGCAATTCAGTTGACACAAGATGATGCTACTGTTGGCCCAAGTTGTCATTGTTAATAAAACAAAGTGTAACAATTAATGCCACCTGTGGAATCTACACATTTGTAACCACAGACCTTCAGCTATAATAAATGCTTAACAATACATCTAAAACCAAAAAATAAACATTTGTTAAGACATTTTTTCTAAAGTAACCTTATGTAAATAAGTCTTTTAAAATTGTTAATTTGCAGATATTCAAGAAACAAAAGGCCAATGAGGGAATTTGATTTTCAACTGGTACAAATTAGAAATGTTATTTTTTTTTTTCTATCATAGAAAACAAGTACTAAAGATTTTTCTCAGTATCTGTAATACAAGAAAACTCCTTAACATTGCCAGTTCTATGGGCATATACAGTAATATGATATAATGCAAAACTTCTGGGATTTCTATGATATAATTTAAAATACTCTTAAAATTAATTCTACTTTACTGCTAATCATAAATTAAAAAAACTTCTCAGAAAAATGGTTATTTCTAGAATAAATTAACACAAAACCATTATCTATCTTACAAGACAGAAACTTGCTTATAAAAATCTTTCCAACTGAAGTTTAACAGCTGCTAGTTTAAAACAAAGAACTATACTTAAAACCTTGAGAACTCTTGTTCTCAAAATCAAACTATTAAGCCAGTGATGAACTAAAGATTTGTGGGAAGCTGTGCTTTGTTTCACAAAGGTAGACCTTCAAAGACAAAGTCACAGTGTTCAGTGTCATATTTCAATTTTAAAGTTATAAAAAATCTAATTTTATGGAAACATTTATTCATTACTAATGTCAAAACCTTAATGCTGTAATAAAAAAATGTGCATCATTGAGCAATTTCTGCATTGTCACTGACCCCTGTCTTAAAATGCTGCAATATAGAAAATGCAATTTTAATGCATGCAATAGCTTATGAACCAGTGCTCCTTTGAAACAGTCAATTACACATCAATGGGGGAGTGTCAAAGTGTTAATTACTACTCCTTTTTCTTTGGTGTGTAAATAAAGAGGTTGCTGACATTAACATTCCATCACATAGCTTCATGCCACAAAACAAATTAACTGGGACAGAATGTGGTTTTCTGGGTCTAATGCACCTGGCAAAGCATTCTACACAAACACACTTGCATCTACTTTATCTTAGTGTATTTCAAATGCCTTAACATAGTCAGAAAAATTTAATCGTCCCCAATTCCAATGCCTGCAAAAAATTGGCAGATGGCAGGATTAATGATTCCTAAATCAAGGATTAATAATATAATCAAAGCAGATTATAATCGTATTCTTCATCTACATCTCAAACAACCAGAAAGACTAAACAATTTTAATATGGAAAATATAACCAACTTCTAATGTATTTTGATTATGGCCTAGAAATAAATTAAAGCACCTTACTTTTTATTTCACTGTCAAAAACCTGGCAGTTTTAGAACAATTAAAACCTGTTCAAATGCTGATTTTCTAAGTTTCCTGTTTGTAATTTTAGAATGTTAAAAATATGTTACAAAAGGAAATTAAAATACTGGACATATATGGGGTTTGCTCAGTGAGGATGGATAAGATTCGCTTATGTTTGGCTAACATTTACAGAGCTCTGATGTGCTACACAAGGATAATCATAAAGCCAAGACTTACTGTGCTGTGAACAAACTGTAGTTAGAAAAGTTTCTCCTCTCACATAAAATCACAACATCCTGATTTCTAATTCAATCTGTAGTTTCACTAAATTTGCCTAGAATGCTGTATACTTCCTGCAATTTGTTAATTTTCGAAGGGGTAGGGGACTCCAAGCAAGAAAAAATGTATTAAACTATTTCTGTTACAACTGTGTAACTATGGCTTTTAAAAAACAGCACTGAACTGGAAAATACAACAAAGTGCCCTTAAATCACCAAATTTAGTTAGCTCTTAAAACTGAGTACTTGGAAAATCCAAGAAAAGTGTAATACAAGTCAGAAGTTAGCATCTGAACTATAAATAAATTTTATAATTCTATATGAAGAGTTATCTTCAGGACAAAAATCAGCCCCATTCTTTTCAGATATTATAGCACCAATTTTTAAGTATTTTAACCACAAAATAAGTGGTTTTCTTCTGAACAAATATCACTATTATCAAAGTAATGGTGATCATTAATCCTTTTATGTAAGTTGTTTTAAGCTCCCTTCTCCATTCCAGAATTTTTTTAAAAACACCTGTCAAGTGGAACTAGTTCTATCTGAATCTTCTCTAAGCACATGCTTCTTGCTAGAATTTTACTTCAGAGACTTATGGTATCGTAGAGCTGGAAGGGCCTATAAAATCCAACAAGCTCTTAGGGTGAGAAAAAAGGAAGGCCCAGGTATTCTGACCCCTAGTCTATATTCACCCTCTTACAAATGCTATCCCCTACAACTTGGGTTTCTGATTCTCAATTCATTCAAAGTGATTAAACTTCTAAACTCTTTTCCTATGTTTGCTGTTCTATCATACACTTGTTAGGGTAATCTACAAATAAGGACACAACCATCTCATGTTATATAATAAAGCTGCATGTTTCCCATTTCTCAAAGAATAAACCCAAAACTTACCAAGTGAATCAATGAAGTCTTTATTATTCTGATAAAACTTGACATATGATGCCAATTTAGCACTCACAAAAATGGTTAAAAGCTATAGAGATAGAGAGAGAAAAGACACCATAAATACAGAATCAGGACTCAGGCTTAAGATATTTTTAAAACACTGACTCCCAGCAATAAAAATCTCTACATTTCTTCCAGTTCCGAAATATCTGTTTCATCATTATTTTATCACCCAAACCATTTACTTTTACATGACTCAAATGAAAGAATTAGTAAATACAGTGAGCTCTAAATTATCTACACTGAAAGATAGTGGTAATGGCAGAGTCCAAGTGGAAAATAATCCAAAATGTATTTCTACTTGTATTTGGAAAGTGTGCTCGTGTTTTCAAATAACAGATTTATCTTCTAATTAGGGTTAGCTGACATTAAATACTAAAAAGAATTTGAATTCTCTCAGTACATAATAACCAGGCAAGCAAGGAGATAAAACAAAGGGAGGAAGAACAGAGCTGGTCCTAAATTTCAGTCTATTCCTGATACAGAAAGAGGATAAATATAGTTCCTCTTTCCAGATCTCTCCAATAGTCATGCTCGTTAATACAAAGAAAATGCATACATACTGCTGCTTCAGTTGGTAAAATTTAAGAAAAAATAACACTTTCTACATGAAAAAGATAAACTACTTACATCATGAATAAGCTCGCCTTCCAAAAACTTGACTGGTTTTAAAGTAAGAAGATGGTCAAAAAGAAATGCATTTGGATCTTTCAAAGCTCGTACAATACACCTTAATTAGAGAACAAAAATGCAAGCGTAAAGTTTTGAAATTCTGGTACTTTTTACCAAATTTCTGCAAAGTACAAAATATATCTCGAGTCCAATATACATAGCATAAATAAAACTAAAATACTGGGGTTAAAACAGGCCAATAAATCTAATTTACCATGTATATCTGCTTTAACAAAATGAAATAAAATAGCTGTAGACAAAAACACTGCTGGAGAGAAAGCATGACCAAGGTAATGAAAGAAATAAATAGCAAACAGCAGCAGCACCTTACCATATCAAATACTAAATGCTTTACAGGAATTATCTCATGTAATCCTTAGAACAACCATAAAAGACATATAGAAATACAATCCCCGTTTTGCTGATGACGAAACAGGCTCTGAGAGGACAAGTAACTTGCTGAATATTGCTGAATATCATGTGCTAATTAAGCAGTGGAATAAGGATTTGAATGCAGGCAGCCTGACCTCAGAGCCAAAGAACTTTAATAGTAACTACCATTTTCCTCAATACCTATCATGTATAGCTCCACATGAGGCAATAACCCTATAAGGATATTATCATAATCCCAGTTTCAGAGATTTAAAAATCTGATTTCTTTTGAATTCAGTGTTTCTCATGAGATTAAATTGTTACTAAGTAGACCTAGGACTGTCTAAAGCCCTTATTCTCATTAGCAATAGGCTAATTTTTTGCAAGCCACCATATTTTCCTCATCTACATACCTTAATATTAAGGTAAAATTGATTCAAGAATGAGTTCTAGTTCTTAGTTTGGGATTATCACCCCCATTCCAACAATACTCCATAAGACAAAAAGCAAACACCGTGTAGTAATTTTACATGCAATCTATGGTTCTTCAATACCAAACCTGAATTTTTAGTATCTCTGTTAGAATCACCATGGAGACACAATATCAAATGGTTTTGAATTACTGAAGGATTGCAAACAGGATTTCAGAGTTACATAATTGAATACTCTAACTGCCCTAATAAGGTTTTGACAGCCCATTAGAGCAATGTGTGTAACATTACCTGTGAGCATCAACTCGAGCCTGAGAAGCATTGTCCTCAGTGTAACTTCCTAGCAATTCCACCATGACTTTTGAGGCGGCATCACTGAAAAGAAATACTTCCTTAGAAATTTCAAAATATCATAATTACCATTCATTCATTCAAAAATATGTACTAAGTGCCAGGTACATTGTATGATACATACAATGGTGCATGAGAGAAATGATTTCTGTCTATGGGAAAAGTCATGGGACTTTCATCCTAGTAGGAAAGACAAAATTAAGCAAAACATAATAACAATTATTAAGTGCTACAAAGGAAATAAGTGGTGATACGATAAGGTAACAAGGACAGAAACAGAAAAGAGAAGGCTGATTTATATAAAATGAGCAGGGAAAGAGATGGCATGTAAGTAAAGACCTAAAGGATGTAAAATAATTAGCCATGAAAACAGCTAGGGGTGGATGCTGGGGGTGAGGGGGGAGTGTGGGGGTAAATACTTTCCAGAAAGCGGAAAGAGCAAGTAAGAAGGTCCTGGGTGGGGAAAAAGATTTCTGTGTTCTAAAAACCGTCACAAAGACAGTATGGCTGAACCTAAGTCCCACTCAAATATTTAAATAACTTTACTAAAGATATCCTTCCAATTAAATTATCCTTAAAATTACATGATCAATTTTAACTGCAGTGAAAAGGGCAAATTGAATGCATTCATTCAATTTGGACTCTTAGAAAAATGTTTATCTTCACCCTTCATTTCTTCCTTTAAATTGATGAATTTTAGCCAGTTATAGAAAGATTTGCTAACTAGGGAGGACAGTGTTGTTTTCTTTCTTTTTTTTTTAAATAAAAAAAGAACTTTCCCACATCTGGATTCCATCTGGGCAAAAAATCAGTAGAAACACTTACTTTAAAAAGTTAAATGGTATTCTAATACTTCCTTCAAAGCTAAGATTTACCAGATATATAAATATAAGGATAGGCAAAATCTACTCATGAAGACAAAATGTTGTTTTATTTTTTTAAAAGATGGTTTAAGTGGCAACCAAAAATTTTAAGAAAAACATTATTTACTCATTGTTAATTCTCATGCCACACTGCAAGAATAGATATATTTTATTTTCCAGTTTTAGCAACCACTAATCTAGTACATATCAGCTAAAGAAATCTAACTCATGCAGATGGAATAAATAATACATTTACAGTACACAGCACAGCATGTGATATACAATAAGGTCTCAAGAAAACATTAACCAGTGTTACTCTTTAAGATACATGCACCACACCATTTGCATGCATCACCCACAAATACAAATCAAATTATTAAGAGGACACCCATAAATGTAAGCATTCTTGCTAAAAAGAATAAGGCAAATTTCAGACTTCTATTTAGAAAATGGAAATATACTTTTTTAAATTAAGAAAATGATAGAAATTTAAAGCCATTACATAATCATCCTCTTCCAGTTCCCTAACGTGGGTAGCATTCATCCATTCAGCAAATATGTCAGTGCCTATTATGTACCAATCTCTTCTTGGGAATACAATGGTCACAGACCATGTTCCCTGCATTCACTGAACCTACATGGTCACAGACCACGCTCCCTGCCTTCACTGAACCTACAACTCAGTTTAACAAAAGGTGTTAAGTGCTATGATAAAAGTAGAGGATACTGTAGAAGGGAAAAACCTAACCTAAATTTAGAGAAGTGTTTCAAGCAATGAAACAAAGTTGAATGCAGGTCTAGAGCAGGGTTACACAAACTTTCTGTAAAGGAAAAGACAGTGAATACTAGTCTTCTTTTGACTTTTTTCCAACCATTTAAAAATATAAAAGCCATTCTTAACTTGTGGGCCATGCAAACAACAGGGACCAACCACTGGTCCAGAATGGGAATGAGCACAGTGCTTTGTCACAGATATCTAGGGTATGAAAAGCAAGAGGGGAAAGCGGGTGTGGCTCAGTGGATAGAGCCCCCGTTTACCATATGGGAGGCCCAGGTTCGCGTCCCGAGGCCTGCTTGTGAGGGCGGGCCTGAGCGGTGCGGTGGGCTGATGCAGCAACCTCACGGCAGGAAGCGGGTGTGGCGCAATGGATAGAGCACCCGTTTACCATATGAGGCCCCGGGTTCGCTTCCCGGGGCCTCCTTGTGAGGGCAGGCCGGCTCACGCAACGCCGTGGGCTGATGCGGCAAGACCTCACAGCAAGGGGGAGATAAGCAGACACAGAGAAGACACGCAACAAATGGACACAGCAGCACAAGCAGCAAGGGGGGGATAAATAAATAAAATAAATAAATCTTTAAAAAAATAAAATAAAATAAAATAATCAAGGAAAGAAATAATGGTAACTTAGACCACATGACGGCAATGGAGGTGTTAAGAAATAGGCCTGATTTTAGATTTATTTTAAAGATAGAGCTGATGGGTTGGATTTGGGATATGAGACAAAGAGAGGAGTCAAGGATGGATCCTAGCTGTTAGACTTGAGCAATTAGAAGAAAGGAAATGGCATTTCCCAAGTTGGGAAAAACTGTAGAACAGGATTAGAAGGAAAAAAAAAAAAATCAATGGTTCATTTTTGCACATGTCTAGTTTGAGATGCCTTTTGAACATCTGAAAGGAAATGTTAAATAGGAATAGACATCTGGAGTTCAGGGAGAAATACAGGAGATAAAAATTTGAAGATCATCAGCATTTAAAGGCATGATACTAAATGCAATCACTAAGGCAGCAGTGGCTCTCAACTGGGTGTTTGGAAGTGTACTGTGGCTTTTGCAGGTGCTATATAGTGACTGGGAAGCACTACTGGCATTTTAGTAGACGAAGGCAGGAATGCTAAGTGATTTGGTAGTGAACTCAACCATCTAGCAATACCAAGAACCGTCCTACCCAAAAGGCCTTTGGTACCCAGCATCCCCCATAATCATAGCCAACAACAACAAAAACACCCACAATATGTCATGGATGGGGAGTGAATATAACAGAGCAGGAGAAAAATCTCAGGAGTGAGTCACACCAATGTTTAGAGTAAGGGAATATGAGGAACCTGCAAATGAGACATTGTGACGACGTTAAGAGAACAAAGACAAGGTCCCCGGAAATCAACTGAGAAGAATGTTTCAAGAAGGAAGGAAAAACCATATGGGACAAATGTTGCAGATCTTTTCTGCTAACATTAGGACAGGCCTAGTAGAGCACATATTGTTCTGATGTCTTATCTCCATATTTCTCTGAGTATTAGCATTGGAATTCTTTGAAACATTACTTCAATTACTTCCTTTCTACATGTAACAAACTGAGGACCAATCATCCAATGAATAGTCATTAACTCTGATAAACATTCTTAACATTTGCAAAGAAACCACAACAACCATCATTCAAAATTACTGTATCTGAAAACAGCCTAATTTCTTAAAGGTAAGCTTGAAACAATGAAAAGGTTGGAGATAGGAAAAATAGCATCCAACAATTACTAAGGGCTTTCTCAATAATGGTCAACCTCTGTTTTCAGAACTTTATATGTAAATTATCTTGTTTAATCTGTCTGACAACCCTATGAGGTAAGTATTACTACTATTTCCATTTTCAAGGTACAAAGAGGTTAAATAATTTATTCAGGGCTATACAACAAGCAGTAAACCCAAGATTTGAATTCTAGTAATCTGACCATCTGACTCCACAACCTACAAACTTAACCAGTTTATAAATGCCTTTTTTTTTCCTTGCAGAAATGTCCTTCCATGTTGTTTGGGGCAATAAAATTGTACCCTCCAAAATAAAAAACTTAATCAGAGGCAGCCACCAATGTCTGGCATGTAAAAGCTAATCAAAGTATAAAAAGCAGAACAATGAAATAACAAAAAAGTCCTCAGATTTTTATCTTCTGGTACTACTTTTACCTATGTATTATTTAATATACTATTCTTTATATATCCCGCAACTTGGAAAAACTGAAAAATAATCTAATGGGTTTCTAAATGACTTCACATAGAAGAGTATCAATCTCAAATGTCAACCAAAATCCTAAAAATCCATGATACCTTTATATGAAGTGAGACCATGAAGATTAAAATATAGATTCATTCTCCAGTACCTTTTTTTTTTAATTAATTTAATTTTTCTATTTTTTCTCCAGTAACTTTTATGTCCTCCAATTGAAATGGTCTTTGTTATAAACTAACTATTCTTAACACTTTAAAGACTACTGGCTGGAATGCTGCCATGTTTGCTAGCATGTAATAAGGCAGTATTCACTGATTCAGAATAAAATAGCTAATTGCTATTTCCCTATAATTGCGAGATCCCTTGCTCATCTTCTTTTATGATGAAATTTTCCAACGTTTACAACAAAAATATAAACATTTCCTTGTGTACTAAATTTAAATAGCCTGCAAAAATAGTCACATTATCTTATTTAACGTAAGAGAAATATTAATCTTGCTGATCCTAATAACTAGCACTAAAAGCCAATATAAAAATTTGGCAATAAAACTAAACTGAAGACTGATTACTTTTTCTAAAAGTATTTAACCCACCATGTAAAAAGAGAAATCAAAAAGTAAGGTCAAGGAAGC
>JAQZBX010037857.1:0-23625 GCA_029593785.1 Cabassous unicinctus | reverse complement strand
AATTTAACTGTACATATGATTTCGGTGTGATGCCATATCTTACAAATAACCCTGGTTAATTTAAGCCTATATAGAAAATGAATTTCTTTAGATCTTTGTAAGAATTTTAAAAAGTAAACTACAAGCAGGAAACTACTGCCTAGAAGATAGTTCAGGATCTTGATAACTCTTTAGCTAAAAACATAAAGTTTAACCACAAATCTAGCATATCTAATCTTAAACATCAGAGCAAGAACTACTATGCCGTAAGTTACTGTTCCTAAAAAGTTAACATCCTGTCACCATAAAACTGAAAGCGCTTATCTCAAGTCTATATAATGTCTGCAACCTTGCATAACTTCAAAGAAAATACTTACGCTTGCCAAAAAATAGAATATAAAAACTGAGCTTATCTTGCAATAAAGTCAGTCGTTAATTCTCACTCAATCTGGTGTGTGACTCATCACTCTCGCCAACACCCTTAACCACCTTCAGCCTGCTCCCTCATGCCTCGGCTGGACCGCGGCACAACATTACATATAAAATTGGACTACTGACATATAAATATAATGCCAGATCTAACAAAGTTAAAATTCACATTATTTTTAAATGGTGTTTCTTAACCTTGGCCAATGTTTCACATTAGGGAACATTTGGCAATTTCTGGGAACAATTTTCATCATCAATGCTAAGGGAGGGATCAGCAATTGGTAACTTTGGGGTAGAGACAAGAGGTGCTGCTAAACATCTGCTTTAGTCTTCGGCATCCTAAAACACATACTCTGCAATCTGTTCACATCAACAAAAGGAATGCATTGGTTCACAGATTTAAGTCTAGGAAGTCTAAATTCAAGGCATCATCAAGGTCATGCTTTCTCCAAAAAGACCGTGGCATCCTGGGTCTCACTAAGGGTAATCCATGATAGTTGACTTTTCTTTTATGTCAGCCCCCCTGTCTTGTTTGGCTTAGATTGACTTGCAGCTTCTGTGGCTTTCTGCCTATGTGTCTGAATTTCATTCTGCTTATAAAGGACTCCAATAATAGGACTAAGATCCATCCTCATTCAGTTGGGCAACATGTTAATAAAGTAACCTCATCAAAACATCCTATTTAAAATAGATTCACACCCACAGGAATAGAATAAATTAAAAAATAAGAGTTATATGATGTAATTTAGATATAATGTGCTTGGTGGATTAGAATAAAAGCAGGTGACCAATTAGAGGCCTACTGCATTAGTACCATGGTGGTAGTAACAGTGGTGATAAATGATCATATTCATAAAACATATTAAAGAATGAGTTGTCCATGCTTAGCAAAGGAATATAAGTGGGATAAGAAGAAAAACTAGGTTAATTGGCTTAAAAAGCTGGTAAAAGATATTTGCATTTACTGAGATAAGTTAAATTGGAGTTTCAATGAGTGTACAAAGAAATAAAAAATTCTCTTTAGATGTGTTGTGGTTGAAACACTTACTGCATGTTTACTTGAAGATTTCAAGTAGGTGGTTAGATGTATTAATGTGGAGCTTAGGGGTAAGATAAAAGCTGTAGGTTTAAATTTAAGACTTAGCAGTGTATGACTGATAGTTACCCCTAAGGAAAATATGTAGATTGATAAGTGTGCCTTTCAGGGCCTCAGTTCTGGGATATTCCAACATTTATAAGTCAGAAAGAAGAGGAAGATGCTTTAAGGGGAATGGAAGAGAGTGATCAGACAGGTAACAGAATAACTGGGAGAATATGGTTAGATAGGAAGCAAAGTGAATGATCACCTATACCAAATGCTGTCGAAAAGTCAGGTAGAGTGAGGACTGGCACTTGAACACTGATTTTGGCAAGGTAAATTTGTTGGTGGGGAGCTTAGCAGAAAGTATTTCAGCAGAGTCATGGGAATTGAAATTGTTATTGGAATGGATTATAGAGAAAATGGCTAACATTCACATTCATTTGATTTAAGATAATGGTAGGGAAAGGATGGTCTTCAATAAATGGTGCCTAATTAATTGGGTATCTACCTGATTCCTACCTTATACAGTGAAATCAATGCTTGGTGGATTGTTGATTTAATATGAAAATATAAAATAGACAATATTAATATATTTTCATGACCTTGGGATTGCACTACCTTAAAATTAAGAACTTATGTTCATTAAAACCTACCATTAAGAGAGTGAAAGTGCCAGTCAGCACCTGAGTATTAGAAGATGCTTGCAATATATATGATGGTCATATCCAGAATATATAAATTTATAATCCTAAAAATCAGCAAGAAAAAGACATAATCCAGAAACAACCCAAATATCCTTTACTTGGCAAGTAGATAAACAAATATGATATATTCATACTAAGAAATATTATTTGGCCATAAAATGGAATGAAGTACTGATACATGCTACAACATGAATGAGCTTTGATAACATTATGGTAAGTGAAAGAATCCAGAACAAAGGTAACATATATTAGTTGATTTCACTTGCATGAAATATCCAGAATAGGAAAATCTATAGAGTCATAAATCAGATGAATCCTTTCTGGAAGCTGAGTAGAGGAGGGAATTAGAGGTGAGTGTTTAATGGGTATAAGGTTTCTTTGGTTGGGGGATAATGAAAATGTTATGAAAGCAGATAGTGGCAATGGATGTACAACATTGATAATGTACTAAAAGCCACCAAATCATACACTGTAAAATGACAAATTTTGTTACATGAATTTTTGCCACAAAAATATTCAATATAAATGGACAGACACTATATTAAAGATGTTCAGTTGGCCACCAAACATATGAAAAAGAACTTAAACTCATCTTTCTTCAGGGACTGCAAATTCAATCAGTTAAATTTTTATCACAAATGTTAGAAAAAATAAATTACAAATAAATACAACACAAAATACAAATAAATAACACAAATAAATTAAATTATAAAATAAATCTATATTAGAAAGGTTCAAAAATGCCAAAATTAATCCTTAAAAAATATAATACACTCAATGGTTCTCACTTCCATCACAGACTTGTGCTTTCAACACTTCAGTAAATTTTGGGATGTTTTCATTACTCTGAAAGGAAAAATTCCATAAAACATATACCCTCCTATTGTCACTTAGAATTGATATAATATCCTCTTTGCAATTGCAGCAAAAATATTACAATATTACCATTAACTATTGTCTATAAGGTACATTAGATGCAATTTTCCCCTTGTATCATCATATTCTTAACACTTTGTAATAGAACAATATTTTTATATTTGTACTATTAATCAGAATCTTTATCTACCACCAAGATTACCATGTTACATTAGCATCTGTGGCTCAAGCAATTGAGCTCCCATTTACCATATGGAAGTCCTGGGTTTGAATTCCTTGGACCTCCTGGTAAAAATGGAAAAAAGGTGTACCAGACCTGCATGGCACAAAGAGGTGCAGATGCCCACATGGCAAAGTGACACACCAAAAAATAAAAATACTGCAGAACCAGATAGAAAAAAGAAATTACTATGCTCCACAGTCCCTAGATTATCCTCTAGTATCCTATCTGTTGAAATTTACATCCCTAGACTACCCCTTTCATTCATAATCATATTTATATATCAGCATTGTCACTTATACTCACTAAGATATGTTACCTTCAACTTTATTGAGTGCACAATTTGAATGAATTTTACAAGGCGTGGGACTGCATAGCACAGTGAAACCTGTAGTGGAAGATGGACTGTGGTTAACAGATCAAATAAGGGAATTTTCTCTTATGAACTATAGCAAATAAATAATATTAACAAAGGGAATTCATAATAGGGTGGGCTTTGGGAAAATATACACCATCTATAAGATATGGACTATAGTTAGTAGTAATATTTTGATGATGCTTTTTCCTAATTTGTAACAAGTATTCCAAAAAGTGCAAGGTTTTGTTGGTGGAGTGATTTTTTATAACTCTGTATGATGTCATGTATATTTGTTTTGTAAGTTTGCAACTTTTACTATACATTTTATGTTTAATTATGTTCACATATAAATGATATATACAGTAAATTTTTAAATGAAAAAATTTCTATGAAAAATTAATATTCTCAATAAATTGAACAAATCACTTGGAACAAATAACCTTTTTTAGAAATGAATAAATATTGCAAATATTATATAAAAAGGGCATTTTATATTTTATAATGATCCAAGTATACATTTCACAGTAATGAATATTATAGTTTATATTAAATTTACAAACTTCCAGGAAACAAAATTGATAGATCAAAATGACAAAATATGATGAGTAATAATTCTTTAATACATTGATTTGGGCATTATAGCAATTGGGTAATACAAAGGGAGATCCATGTAAATATAGAAATACTAATTATAATTTTAAATACTTAAGGAAGAAATTTTGTCTTATTTCAGGAATGCAAGATTTTTTATGTTTACCTTTTGAAAGTCAATTTGCAAAATCAGCAACTATTACATAAAATAAATGAAATATCCTATTATATTTAATACATTTTAAATTATATGAACTCAATCTATATCCCGGAACATCTTGGTGCACAGGTAAATTTTCCAAGGTCATTGTTCACTTTACATGCTGATTCTTGGTGGATGTCTTCTCTCTCCAGTCCCATACAAATAATGAAAACAGGGTGATTACATGAATATAAAATTCAGACTCAACAAAGTAATATATGTGGTTAGAAGTCAGGACTGGAGTCATTGGATATGGCCATGCAGAAAGGAGGTTATTGACTGGAAGGAAAAACTAATAAATTATGGAGTACCAGGGATAATATAATGCTTGATCTCAGTGCTAATTCCAAAGATGTGCTTAATTTCTGAAAATTCATCCTCAGCTACTGCACATTTCCTTATGATTTTTAATTTTAAAATTATTTTTTGTAATAATAAACTTTATTTTTAGAAAAGTTTTAGATTAAAAAAAAAAAACTACATGAAAATATAAGGGAATATGTCTACCTTCATGTCAATGTCATGCTGTTTTTACCACTGTCCATAAATAATAGGCATTAAAGTCAGGAAGCGAAAGTTCTCCAACTTTATTCTTAATTTTAAATCATTTTTGGCTATTCAGGGTCTCTTCCCTTTTAAAAATATTTGATAATTGGCTTTACTATTTCAGTAAAAAAAAAAGCTGTTGGAGTTTTTATTAGGATTGTGTTGAATCTGTAAGTCATTTTAGGCAGAATTGATATCCTATCAATATTTAGTCTTCCAATCCATGAACACAGAATGTTCTTCTATTTATTTAGGTATTTTTTCATTTCTTTTAGCAATATTTTATAGTTTTCTGAATACAGGTCCTTTATGTCCTCAGTTAAGTTTATTCTTAAATATTTGTGGGTTTTTTAGTCACTATTTAAATGGAATTGTTTTTCTGACTTCCTCCTCAGATTGCTTGTCAGTAGTGTACAGAAACACTACCACTTTTTGTGTTTTAATCTTGTATCCTGCCTCTTTCCTGAAATGATCTATTAGTTCCAAATAGCTTTGTTGTGGATTTTTCATGATTCTTTAGATATAGATCATATAGGATCCATCAGTAAAGAGCAAAAGTTTTACTTTTTCTTTTCCTGTTTTAGTGAACTTTATTTCCTTATCTAGGTAAAATTCTCTAGCTAGAACTTTTAGCACAACATTGAATAACAGTGGTGGCAATGGTCATCCTTGTCTTATTCCTGGTCTCAGTGACAAAGCTTTCACTCTTCCACTAGCTAGAATTTTTTAGCACAATATTGAAAAACAGTGGTGGCAATGGTCATCCTTGTCTTATTCCTGATCTCAGTGGTAAAGCCTTCAGTTTTTCACTGTTGAGTACAAGGTTAACTGTGGGTATTTATATATATATTACAACGTTGAGTAAGTTTCCTTCTATTCAATATTTTGGGTGTTTTTATAAAGAAAGGATGTTGTATTTCGTTACAACAATTGATGACTACTCTGCATCAATTGAGATGATCATGAGATTTTTCTTCTTAATTTTATTAATGCAGTGTCTTACACTATTTGATTTTCTTGTGTCAAATGTCTCTTTCATACAAAGTAAAATCCACTTGATCATGGTGTATAATTCATTTATTGTTCTTTTGGATTCATTAGCAAATATTTTGTTGAGCAGATTTTCACCTATATTCATCAGAGAAATAGGGCTTTAATTTTCTTTTTTCATATTATCTTTGTCTGACTTTGGTAGTAGGGTGATGGTTTCATAGAATGAGTTTGGTTGGGTCCATGCTGTTCAATTTTTTTGGGAGAATTTGAGCAAGATTGGTATTATATCTTCTTTGAATGATTGGTAAATTTACCTGTGAAGCTATCTAGTCCTGGGCTTTTAATTTTGGGGAGATTTTGATAACTGATATGTCTCATTACTTGTGACAAGTTTGCTGAATTCTTCTATTTCTTCTAGTTTCAGATTAGGTTGCCTGTGGTTTTCTACAAATATGTCCATTTTGTCTATATTGCCTAGTTTGTTGGAATAAAGTTGTTCATAGAATTCTCTTATGGTCTCTTTATTTCTTCATGGTCAATGGTAATGCACCACACTTTCATTTCTGATTTTACTTATTTACATCTTCACTCATTATTTCTTTGCAGATCTGGGTAAGAGTTTGTTGATTTTTCTGGTTTTGTTGATTCTCTCTACTTATTATTATTATTGTTCTCGATTTATTTTTTTCTGCCTTAATCTTTATTATTTCTTCTCTTCTCTTTGCTTTGGGATTAGTTTGCCATTCTTATGTTGGAACTGAATCAATAATTCAGAAATAGACTCTCACATCTATGGTCAAGTGATTCTTGACAAGGCTGTCAAACACACCTGGGAAGGTCAGAACAATCTATTCAACAAATGGTGCAGAGATAACTGGAAATGCATAGCTAAAAGCAAGAATGAGGAACCCTATCTCATACCTTATACAAAATTAATTTAAAAATGCATCAAAGACCTAAATATAAATACTAGAGCCATAAAAATCCTAGAAGAAAATGTCAGAAAACATTTTAATGACCTTGTGATATGTGGTATTTTCTTAAATCTTACACTCAATGCACAAGGAACAAAAGAAAAATAGAAAAATGGAAATTCTTTAAACTTAAACAACTTGTGCTTCAAGTAAATTTGTAAGAAAGTAAAAAGGCAGACTACTCATTGGGAGAAAAAGTTTTATCAACTGCATATGCAATAAAGTTATTTTTAATTAAACAAATCAATTTTATTGAAACATATTAATGAAACATAAAATTTATACTGAGTGTTCAAAAATGATATTTGGTATAATCACATAGTTGTGCATTCACCACTTTAATGATTATAAAAGCATTTTCATTACTTCAAAAAAAAATAAACAAAAACAGACAAAAACCAAGAAATTTCCTCACCTCTAAATCTCTGTTTCCCCTGCTGTACATAGCTATTATTTCTGGCTATTTTTGCACAATTATTTGTTTATTAAGCAGATTTATTAGGACATATTCACATACCATGTGATCTATCCAAACTGTGTAATCAATGACTTTTTTAACTTTTAAAAATTCCTTTATTGTAAAATTGTAAACTATTAGAAAAATAAATTGAACATAATTACAAATTCTCAAAGACAGTTCAAGGCCAACTTAGTTTTAAAATAATCAATTATAAAACATTAGCATAGCAACAAACCTTTCTGAATGTAAATAATAATTCACATATAATAGAAATTAATTATAACATTATTCTAATTTTTATATTGCAGTTCTAACTATAGGACATAATCTCTAAGAATGAAATAAATTATTGGTTTAGTTACTTAATTTCCATTGAAGCCATAATTCTTTCTAGATAATCAAATTCCTATTTAGGAATTCTTTATATTTTATTGGAATTAATTACAGCAGATAACAAATTTGCCAAGTATAATTTTATGAGGCAGAAAAACTTAAAATCTTATTCAGCTGTAGTCATACTAAATCATTATTGATCTAGATAGATTATTTTAATTAAAGAGTATGCAAAAGAAAGGGTTAAAGAAAAATGAAGTAACCAAAAATATATCTCTTCTCTAGTCTCCCTCAATTAAAAGAAAGCATATATTTTGTATGAAAAAAGTTACAGATTACTGATCTCAGGAACAATTTGCCAGTTGCTCTAAGTAATTATTATTCATGTAATGTTATATTATTTTACATTTATCTGGTCTACTCCAGCTGTTTTTGGTACTATTTGCATGAAATACCTTCTTAGAATATTTCACCTTTAACCTGGGTGTTTCCTTATGTCTGAGGTGGGTCTCATGTAGACATATAGGTGGCTCATATTTTTTTATCCATTCTATCAGTCTATGTCTTTTGATTGTGAGTTCAATCGATTAACATTCAGTGTTATTACTGTAAACGCATTACTTACTTCATCCATTTTGTCCTTTAGCACTCTAGTCATATCATTCTTTTGTCTGTTTTCTTATCCTTCAGTTTACCTTTCCTAATAATCTTCATTTCTGAACTCTTCATCAAATCTCTCCCACTTGTTTTTTTCCTTTCAGGCTGCAGCACACCCCATTAGTATCTCTTGCAAATCTGGTGTTTTGGTAAATTGTTCTATCACTTTTTTTGTTTTTCTGTAAAGGCTTTGAACTCCTCCTCATTTTTGAAGGTCAGCTTTGCTGGATAAAGAATTCTTGGCTTGCAGTTTTTCTATTTCAGTACCTTAAATGCATCATATCATTTTCTTCTCTCCTCCATTGTTTCTGATGAAAGAACAGCACTTAATCTTATCAAGTTTCCCTTGAATGTGATGCTTTGCTTTTCTCTTGATGCCTTCAGAATCCTCTTCTTATCTCTGATATTTGTCATTCTGAATAGTAGGTGTCTTGGGGCAGGCCTATTAGGATTTAATCTCTTTGGGTTGCATTTCCTTCTTGGTATTGATATTTATGTTCTTCATAAAGATTGGGAAGTTTTTGGTCATTATTCCCTCAAATATTCTTTCTGCCCCTTTTCCATGCTCTTTTCCTGGTGGGACACCAATAATGTGAATGCTTGTGCATTTCACATTGTCATTCAATTCCCTGAGATGCTGTTCCATCTATCCAAACCCTGGGATAAAATCTGAACCCCACTAGTGAGTCCTTGCACTTATTTTGAATACTTAAGTTGGGTAATTTTAAAGACTGAGAGTAAAGTGAAGCAAATATCAGTGAACAGCTGAAAAAAAAATAGGCAAGAGAGAGAAATTAGCCATCAGAGTTAAAGTAATGAACGTATTCAGATGCTTAGACATCAGCAAAAATTACAAGCCATACCTGCAAACAGGAAGAGATGACCCAGCCTAAAGAACAAATGAAATATCCTGAATAGATACAGAATTTAATACAATTAATTACTTATAATAACACAACTTTCCTAATTTACTTCAAAGAATTTAAAGAAATCATAACTAAAGTAATGAAGAATATGAAAAAGACACTGGAAGAGCATACAGAACAAATTAAAAGAATGCAAGGAAAAGTAACAGAACTTATGGGAATGAAAAACATGATGAATAAGATTAAAAATACATTTTAAACATATAAAAGCAGATCTGAATTGCTTTGAGACATAATTAGTGATTTTGAAGACAGAACATCTGAACTGGAAAAGGCAGGCGAACAGAAAGAGAAGAGAATGCAATAAAGTTTTGATCTCCATGCTATATTATGATATCATAAAACTCAATGATAATAAGATAAGCAACAAATTAAAAATTAGGCAGAAAACTTGAACAGACATTTTTCCAGAGAAGGAATTCAAATGGCTAAAAACACTTGAAAAAATGGGCAACAACACTAGCTACAAGGGAAATGCAGATTAGAAATAAAAGGATATTGCTAAAATAATAATAAGTTTACTTTAGTTCATGGTTGCTTTACCCCTTATATTTGTTCATTCCTTAATCTTGTGGTTTTTGGGTTCCTGATGCCCACCCTTCCTTCAGTTGAGAGGGAACTTACAGCTCATGAAGCAGTTGAATGGAAATATATTGCCTGCAATTGCAGATACTCTCTGCTTTCTAGGATGGGCACTGTCCGTCATCATTTTGTTACTTGTCTTGGGTGACTCCAATGAACTGGAGAGTAGATGTAGCAACTTTGCTGAGGTTCAGGGCTCAACAGGATATGAACAGACCAATGTTTTAAGTCCTTGTGACATATACATACATACATATATATATATATATATATATATATAACATGTATAGTGCTATTTATAGGTTCAAATAAAATAAGCAGAAGAGCCATGTGTTGGGAAACTATAAATGAGTCTAACTCTGTTATACTGGGGAGCATATATTCCAAATTAAGGCCCACTGACAGGGTGCCAAATTCCTGAGCTTGTCTGCCCTACCTATAGTGTCTGATGTCTCTAGAGCCCTCAGAAGCCCCACTGTTTCAGGTTCTGTTTACTGTGGCAGTCAATGAGAACTTGCTAAGATGTGTATAAGCATAACCTCTGTAATAAACTCCTGACTCACTCTGAAATATCTTAATCATAAAAGCTCATTTGTTTTTAATATTTCCTGCTTTTGGTCAAGGTCTTTTTCCAAATGCTGTTAGTCAGTGCTTGCTAATAATTCCTCAGTGCTAAGGAAGCCCTTTTTTGGGAGTCATATCCCATGCCAGGGGGATGGTAATGCATTCATATGCTGTGTGTGGCTTAGTGATAGGCCATATTTGATCAACAAGGAGGATTTCATTAGGTAACTCTTAGGCAATATATAATGCTAGGCTAAGTTTCAATTTCACAAGAAAAGCTTCATAAGTACAACAATCAGTATCAAAGTCCTGGTGTAATGGTCTGTCCTCCTTCTCTAGGCACTGCCCATGTACTCAGGGGATTCTTGCTGCTCTATTAAAGAATGTAGCAGGACTCCCCAGGATGGGAATTCAATATTATTTCAGTAATTGTGTGACACTCCACCCACTGAAGCATTGCCCTATGACCACTTGAACATATTTATATGTCATATAGACATGTCCCAGGTGTACACCTCCTTACACACACCCTATCACTGACACCCCACACTAGTGACACTTCTGTGAACTAAACACTCTCCCCCAAAAAGAAAATAAACAAATAAAAATAATAATAAAATACAAGAAGAATAATAACAAAAACTACAAAAATAAAAGCAATATATTAATTTTTCAGTTGTGTCTTTCATCACTGTAAGATGTTATATTTTATGTACAGTGAAAATTTCTTCAATATGTTCCCCCAGTGTTTCATTTCCTTTTCTGCTTTATCTTCAGAAAAGCATTGGGTTACAGAAGAATCACATAGAAAATACAGGGGATTCCCAAATACTGAAACCCCTCCCACCCTCCCACAATCTCCTATTAGTAATTGTGTTATTTACGGTTCTTTGGAAACAGAATCAATAGAAGATATCAGTAAATAGTATGAGATTTACAAGATTCTCTGATGTGACCATAAGGATGCACAAGTCCAGGATCTGCAGGCAGGCAGCAAACCAGGGGCTCAATGAAAGTCCAGGGAAGGTCCTTGATGAGTTTCTGGGAGACTGCTTGCCCAAAGATGAGCTTGGAAATTCTTTCTGAATGCTGAAATCACTTTCCCTTTTAAGGCATTCAACTAATTGGATTAAGCATCACTCATTGCTAACAGCATTCTCCCTGGTCAGTGTAGATGTAATAAGCAATCTATACAGTAGTAAATTCACTGATGGCTAAAGCCCATAATTGTCCTTGTATTACAATTAGCCCAGTGCTTGTTTGACCAAACATCTGGGCACAATTACATGGCTGAGTTGGCACATTAGCCTAACCATCACAATTACATTTTAAATGTGTATAATTCTTGTATCATTAATATAAAGGCAGTGGCCAGCAGAGGTTCTGAGGGGAGGGAGAGAGAAGAATAGGTGCAACTTGGAGTCATTTTTGAGATATTGCAATTGTCTGGCATGACATTGCAATGACAGATATAGGCCACTGTACATATTTTCAAAACCTAGGAAATCGTGAGGGGCAAAGTTTAAAACATAAAGTAAGCTATAGTCTCTTCAGTACAATGTTTCAATATGTGTTCCTCAATTGTAACAAATATACCACACTAATTAAATATGTTGTTAAACAGGGAAAGTGTGGGAGGGGTGGGGAGGAGGGTATATCAGAATCCCCTATAATTTTAATGTAGCATTTTTGGAATCTAAATCTTCTTTAAAAATAAAAAATATATTAAAAAAACAAGTAAAGGACACTACAATTCATGACTTATAGATTGGCCATTATTAAAAAGAAAATCTTCAACACTGGAAAGGATGTGGAGAAATGGGAAAACTCCTTCACTGTGGGAATGTCCAATGGTGTAGTCTCTCTGGAGGAGAGTTTGGTGGTTCCTCATGAAGCAAAATACAGAACTGCCATAAGATCAGACAATCCAACTGCTGTAACATATTCAGAAAAGCTGAAATCAAGGGCATGAAAAGACATTTAACATCAATGGTCATAGTAGCATTATGCTAAATTGCTAGATGATGGAAAAACCCAAGTGTCCATCAACCAATGAATGGATAAATAAAATGTGGTATAAGCATATGATGGAATACTATTCAATTGTAAGAAGAAATGAACTTGGGATGCATATGGCAACATGGATGAACCTTGAGGACATTCTGTTGAGTGAAATAAGCCAGGCACAAAAGGACAGATATTTTATGGTCTCACTAATATAAACTAAATACAATTATTAAACTCATGGTGTTAGACAAAACAGTATAGTTCACTAGGAGATAGAATGTGGGTTCAGAGGAAGGATCTGATGCTGAATATATGTAGAATATTTATTATGGGGGATTATAAATTGGGGAGATGGTTAGAGTTGATAATGGAACATATATTAAGTATTATCAACATTACTGATTTATGAATGTGTTCGTTGCAGAGTGGGGTAGTCTAAGGAGGTTAATGTTGGTTGAAATAAAGCTAGAGGACAATCTAGGTCCTGTTTAATATAGTGTTTTTGGTGGTGGATGATGGTTATGGTAATGGTACAAATAAAAGTATGTTCTTATCTTACAATGTGTTAAGAATAATAAGATGCATGAGGAAATATAACTAACGTAACATATAGGCTATTGTTAATAGTAATGGTGTAATATTTTACAGCACTGTAAAAGAATATATTAATGCTAAGGTTCCATAATGGGGATTTGTGGCAGCTTGGTATTGTTTATGAATTCCAAAAAGTGATTTACTTCATGTTGTAAACTCCTTTGTTCCTCTGAGCCTAAATCTTCGATTGTGTTAGAATCAGCTAAGATAGCTGATGAAATTATGCTTAGATTAAGGCTTTGATTTTACTGCATTATTATAGTGTGACTCAGCAATGAGCCCCACCCCCTTGGTGGATTAATAAAACAGACTCTTGCACAAAGATGCAGCTACAGAGAAGAACAACACAGAGGAAGAGAGACAGCTCATTAGACATGGCAGAGGCCCTGGGACGGGAGATGAACCTAATAGTCTACAGCTGACCTAGTGAAGAGACCAGAACTGCTGAACCAGGAAAGAAATGAGCCCCAGGGAGAGAGAGGAGCCTTATGCCAGACTACAGCTGAGCTCAGAAGAAGCTGAGATCATGGAGCCTTAAAAAGAAGGAAGTCTGAACCCACACAGACATTTACTACCACCTTGTTTTAACAGGTGACCAATGACTTTGGGTGAGCAAAATACACCTTATGGTATCCTTTGTTGGACTCCTTAAGGCCTTGTGACTGTTAGCTTCTATCCCAAATAATTACCCGTTATAAAAGCCAACAGATTTCTGGTACTTTTCATCAGTGCCCCTTTTGCTGACTAATATGGAATTTGATAACAAGAGAGTGGGGTGGTGCTTTTGCAATTAGCAAAAATGCTTGAACAGTTTTATACACAGGTAAGGGGAACTTTTTGGAGAAATTGTGAGATGCTTGATGGACAAGCCTAGATGGCTTTGAAGAGACTGTGGGTTTTAATATGGAGATTAAAGTTATTTTTGATAAGGCCTTAGAAGGAAATTGTTAAATGCATCCACAACAGGGGCTTGCATGGGGGTGGGGCAAGTGAAAAAAAACATGTGAGGAGAAGTATAACAGTCCTTATTGGGCTACAGCTGTGCAGCAGAAAATCCCCACTTTCTGGCTGACCTGTTGGATGATCTCACTTTTTTTTGCATAAAACAGTGAGGATAACATATTGATACAGTAGTGAGAATAATATGATGATCAGATTATATAAAATACTATGTTATTATTCCACAAATGTCCTTGGCCCCTGGGTTGTTTAGAGAACATTTGCTGCAAGCTAGCTCTATTATCAGCTTTTGGACACAGGCCCAAGGATAAAGTGGGGACTGAGGTTGCCTCACTGGCTCCAGGCCCTAGCTGCCTGCAGCTGACTGGGGCCGAGGCCATCACATGCATTGGCTATCCTCACAGAAATAATTGTGAGATCCTTGATAGAAAAGACATAGAGTGCTTTGAAGAGATGGTTGGTAGGAATACAGACACTAAAGAGACATTTTATGAGTACTTATAAGTAAACTATTATTTGAAATGAGAGTAAAGGAAATCCATGTTTTAAAGTCACAGAGAACTTAACAAGATTTTTGCCTGATGTTTTATGGAAGGCAGAATTTCAAAAGGGTGAGCCTAGGCATTTAGATGAGGAGCTTTCCGAAGTAAAGTTGGAGAATGTGGCTTGACAATTCCTTGCAGCTTATACCAAAATGCTAATGAAAGAGAAAAGCTAGGAACTGAATTTTTGGACACAAAGAAAACAGAAATTGATTCCAGAAATTCTAAGCTTCTGGAAATCAATCCCCCAGATGATATAGCCCCATTTGAGGAATTAACTAAACATGGAACTTGTAAGTCAGGATTGAAAATACAGTTATCTAGGAAAGACTTTGGAAAATCTTACTGACTGATGGCTTGGAACACTGCTTCCTGCATGCTAAGCCAACAACCTTTTAAAATGAACAAAACCACTGTAAGCCTGGACTAAAAGTGATATGGGGGAGAGATATGGAAGGGAAAATGGCTTTAAGAAGAAAACCATGGAAGCTGAGATCTGGAATTAAGACATCTCCTTTGGCCAAGAGAGGAACCCCACCCATGTATATGGATAGGATGAGTTTACTCCACCTGTTGAAGAGGGTGGATGTTCCAGCCTGCAGTTTGAAAGAGTTTTGCCACCCCAGGCTACTGAGAGGGTGGAGCATATTCCCCTGGTGTTGGGGAGAGTAAGGTTGACACCGCATAAGTCTAAAGAGGAGCAGGTCTGCCCCCATAAATTAAGAAATGCCAAGTCACCAACCCATGGTGGATTGCACCTGTAGGCAAGTGATTAGGGAAAATGTTGCCTCCCCCTCACTGTACTAAGGGAGTTGAGACTCCATCCCAGAGATTGGTGAAGATGTGGCTTTCTCTGCAACATTCTTGGAGGGTGAGGTCTGGAGTTAGTTACCACCCAGATGCTTAATGAGGTGTCTCCAAGAAAATGGCTGTTGGGCAACCCCATGGAAAGGGTGGGTCATCATGAGATTCCAAGGAGAAAAAACCATCATCTTGAAATTGACTTTCAGACTTTGAAATCTAATGAAGTACGCCCTGCAGGTTTACAGAAATGTAAAGGAAACATGACTCATGTTTCCCTCCCAATTTCTCCTTATGTTAATGCAAATGTTTATCTTTTGTCTGTCCCATTATACATTGGAAGCAGATAAATTGTTTTGTAACTTTCAGATGGCTACAGCTAGACTGGATTTTGCACCCAGATAAATGGTATTTTTTTAAACTTATTTTGAAATGATATTGTACTTAGCATTGTTACTGATCTAAAGATTTTTGGGATATTGTCACATATTTTTTTGGAAATCAGAGGGTAGAGTATGGCAGTTTGATGTTATTTATGGATGCCAAAAGGGGTTTAGCTCATGTTTATAAACTTGTCTGTTCCTCTGATGGTGATAACCCTTTGATTATCTTAGATTCAACTGAAATGTCTGATCAAATAATGTTAAGTTTAAGGTTTTGATTCA
The DNA here is from genome assembly GCA_029593785.1 of Cabassous unicinctus. Taxonomy (NCBI): domain Eukaryota; kingdom Metazoa; phylum Chordata; class Mammalia; order Cingulata; family Chlamyphoridae; genus Cabassous; species Cabassous unicinctus. The sequence goes on along the minus strand of JAQZBX010037857.1, from coordinate 7,581 downwards.
ACCGTTTCATTAGAGTGTGACTCAGCATTGAGTCCCAGCCCCTTGGTGGACTGATAAAACAGACTCTCAAACAGACAAACAGATACAGAGAAAAGAACACAGAGGAAGAGAGTCAGCTCATTAGACACAACAAAGGCCCTGGGAAAAGAAATAAGCTTGATAGTCTACAGCTGACCTTGTGACAAGAACAGTCTAAACCAAGTCTGGAAAGATGGAATCCCTAAGGAGAGAAATGATCCTTTTGCTAGCCTAGAGCTAAGATCAGAGGAAGCTGGGACCATGGAGACTTAAATGGAAGAAGGATGGCAGAACCCGCACAGACATTAATTTCCATCATGTTTCCACAGGTGACCAATGATTTTGAGTGAGAAAGCACCTCTGAGTTGCATTCTTTAGGGCTTTGTGACTGTAAGCTTCTACTCAATATAAATACCCTTTATAAAAGTCAACATATTTCTGGTACTTTGCATTAGCATCCATTGGCTGACTAAAATAGGGTGTAAAAGAGGATATGGGAATTTTCTATTTGGAATAATGAAAACATTTTGAAATGGACTGAGCTGATGACACCACAAGTTGGGATAAAAAGGGGAGACACTTGAGTATACACTTTGTATGGATTGTACAAGGCAGTTGACCATATAACACAGTGAACCCTGTGGTGAAAAATGGAAAGTGGTTAGCTATAGATATTTGAAAACATTACCTCATGAACAATAAAAAATATACAATACTAGTAAATAGTGTTAATATTAGGATGATGTTTTAGTTTGCCAAAATGGTGCCAATGTGAAGTATCAGAAATGTGTTGACTTTTATAAAGGGTATTTAAGTGGGGTAAAAGCTTACAATTCCAAGGTCATGTAAAGTTCAACTCAAGGTACCATAAGAGGGGATTTCTCAGCCAAGTCAGTTGCCATATGTTGAAGCAAGATGGTGGGCAATCTCTGCATGGTCTCTGCTTCCTCTCTGGGATGTACCATCTCCTGGAGCTCAGCTGTGGGCAACTAGGCATAGGGCTAATCTCATACTGGGCCTCCTCTCTCAGGCTAAGCTACTCCAATTTCTTCCCCAATTCAGGTGCAAGCTATTAAGCACATATGGCTAATCTCTCCAGGGGCCTCAGCGACTTGAGCCTCTCCTTTCTGTCACATGACAGGATCAAAATGGTAGAGCTCTCTTTTCCTGTGTGTCTTAATTTTTATCAGGCTCAGCAAGTGGGTGGATACTCAACCTGAGCCACACCTCACCAAGGGAGTCCAGTTGAAAAAGGTCGAGTATTGGACCAACCCACAAACATAAACTTTCTTTTTCTGATCCACAAAATAATCTCAAACTGCCACAGATGATTTGGGGGAAAATACAGCAAGTACCAGCTATGGGATATAAATAGCAGTAATTTTATGACAATGTTCTTTCATCATTTGTAACAAATATGTCACAAAAATGTAAAGTGTTGGTTATCAAACAATGAATGAGAATCCAATATTGTATGCATGATTGTTTCATTAACTCAACATATCAAATAAAGATAAAAGAGTGAATGAATAAATTATTAATTTTAAAAATTAAATTTAAAAAGTGTAGGGGATTCACATTTAACTCACATACCCACAAAAGGATTTTTCCCTATTATTAGCATCTTTTCTTACTATGATATTTGTTACAATTCAAGAAGCAATATTGATGCATTGTTTGCTAACTACTAACCTAAGACTACAGTTTATATTATTGTTACACTTTTCCCTATAACTTTTTATGCTTTTACAAAGGAATATTGCCATATATCTGTCACAGTGTTATCACAGATCAATTCCAATACCCTAAAAATGCCTTGTCTTACACCTATTCATCCCTTCCCTCAGGGCCTCTGGTAACCACTATCTTTATATCAATATTTCAAGTTCTTGCCTTATCACATGATACTAACTACAATAACACTAAATCTACTTTGGTCTATGATTACTCCCCCCTTATATTTATTGGGTCCTCAATCTTGAAGAATTTGGTATGAGGTTCAAGTTGAGTGCTTCAGATTGAGAGGGCCCCTAGATCTTATGGTGCAGATGTTTTTGGGAGATGGGATTAGCCCAACACCATCATTTTGTTAATTCTGGGCAAGCCGGAGGCCACAAATTTGCTGAGACACAGGGCTCAACATATATATGAACAGACCAAAGATTTTAGTCTCTGAGACAAATATGTAATGGGTATAGTGAGTTAAAAGCATCTAAAAACATTTAATCTTTTAATAGATGACAATACTATAAAACAATATATATATAACAGACCATGAATTAAGAGAAATATAAAACCAAATATTTCTTTCTAATCATTAAATTTAAAAGTGCTTAATGATTATATTACACTATGTAATAATATTATTTCAGATTATAAATTTAAATTCATCTCTACACTAAGTGTCTTTACTATGAACAGTCTTAACTCTATTTAGGAAGCATTCTGCAAAATAAAAGTATGGGATATGGAAGCTACAAAGAAAACATCAAAAATTCTAAACAGTATAAATAATACAGTCAGCACACTCTATTAAAATAATAATAAAAGTTAGTTTTAAAATATAAGCAAAATAGACCAATCTAATTTGCATTAAAAGAAAATCCTCGGGAGATGGATGTGGCTCAAATGGTTGGACGTCCATCTCCCATATGGAGGGACCTGGGTTCACTCCCTGGGACCTCCTGGTTAAAAAAAAAAAAAAAGAAAGAAAATCCTCTCCAGTATTTAGTAAATTGAAGAATGTCTAAAAATTTATTTATTTACATATATCTTTTTATAGCAGATATCTTTGGATAGCAAGGGGATTGCAGCTGGGGCATGGGAGGATCATTGGTGTGGGGTGTCAGGGACAGGGATGCATGGGAGGAAGTTCACCTGAGCATACATATAAGGTATATAAAAATATTCAGGTGTTCACAGGGCATTGTTGAAGTGGGTGGATACCCACACAATAAATGAGAGAATACTGAATTCCCATCCTGGAGTGCTCAGCCACATTCTCAATGGGAGCAGCAACTGTCCCACAAGTGCAGGGGCAGGCAGTGACTTGTGAAGGAGGATGATCCACTGATGGGCACTTGATATTAATGATTAAGCTCATGACCCTTTGCTCTTGAAATTGAAAATTAGCCTATTGTTATAGGGTGCCTAAGAGTTACCTAGTGGGATCCTCCTTGTTACTCAAATGTGGCCTCTCTCTAAGCCAAACTCAGCATATGAATGCATTGGCTTCCCTCTAGCCATGGGGTATGACTCCTGGGGATGAGCCTTCCTGGCACCGAGGGATTGCTACCAAGCACCAACTAGCATTGCAACTGGAAAAAGACCCTGAATAAAAGGGGGAAAAGGCAAAAACAAATGAGTTTATATGGCTAAGAGACTTCAAAGTGTGTTAGGAGGTTATCCCAGAGGTAACGCTTATGCACTTCTCAGCAGGATTTTGTAGACTTCCAAAGTGTGTGCTACCCCAAGTGGTGGGGCTCCTGGGGACTCTGGAGACACCCGGGTCCAATGGTCAAGGCAGATGGCTCTGGAGTTTGGTGCCTTGCCAGTGGGCCCTACTTTGGAGTTTGTACTCCTGAGAGTGACAGAGTTGGACTCAATTATGTCTTCCCTGCATTTGGCTCATCTGTCCCTTCTATTTGGACCTGTACTTGGTTCTGGAGTTGTGTAGGTGTATGTCCAGAGACTCGAGTCTTTGGGGTCTTCATGTGCCGGCTGGGCCCGGAAATTTGGTGGAGCTGCAGCACCTACTCTATAGCTCTAGGCTCCAGGGGCAGGGAGAGGGAAAAACAGTTGTAATACTGGGGCTTTTTTGGGACTTGGGAATCATCCTGAGTGACATTGCAGTGACAGATATAAGCCATTTTATATCATCACATAACATGCAGAACTGTGTGGAGAGAGTGTAGATTACAATGTAAACTATGGTCCATGCTTAGTGGTGGGGCATAGGATGTGTTAGTCAATTGCAATCAATGTGCCACACTGATGGGGGATGTTTGGGAGGCTGTGGGGGGTGTGGGAGGAATCTCTATATTTTTGTGTGGCATTTATGTAATCTAAGTATCTTTTAAAAAATAAAAAAATTAAAGATAAATAAATTTAATACTACCTAAGACAGGTTAACAAAGCTCAAAGAAAGGAAAACCAAGCAAGACATGCACCTTAATGCCTGTTTCAAAAATAATAAAAAGTGAGAAAATACAATCTTCTGCATCAAACTCTTAGAAAACAGAAAAAATTACAGAATAAAATCAAAGAAAGTGAAAGGAATAAATAAGGAAAGCCATAGTAATTTGGCAATAAAAAAAGGATAGCAAAAATAATTATTAACTACTTCTTTGGAATTAACCAAAAATATAACATAATAGAATAAATTTCCTCCTAACCTAGTCAAGGAACAATGTACAAACACAAAAGGGAATAATCAAAATTTTTAACATCTGACAGCAGAATTATATGTAAACAAATTAGTAAAAAAACAGAAGAAATAGAATATTTCACCAAATTATTGTTTACAATAACCTGAAAAAAATTAGTCTAACATGTTTATATGGAAGAAATAGAGATGGTGTTCAATGTCCTTCCAGATTTCACAGGGAATTATTTTTATCACATTTTTATTGAGATATAAAATACATAAAAGATTTCTTATGTCTACAGGTTAATGGATATATCCATGGAAACAGTACCCAGATCAAACTATAGGATAGCTCCACCATTAAGTTAAGTTCTCTGGAGAGCAAATATAGCTCCAGTGGTTGAGAGCCTGCTTCCCATGGGTTCAACCCCCGGTACCTCCTAAAAAATAAAGTTCATTTTTGAAGTCAATGCTGTCCTGTGGTACCCACTTAGAAATATATAACTTGACACAAAATAACTTGTCAAATATCAATTATTTTGTGTGTTTTTTTTCTGCAATCTTTTTAAAGGAACTATATTTTATGCCTTATCAGTGTAACTGTCTTATTTCACTTACTATAATATCTGTGAGATTCTTATATTTTGTTCCTTTCAGGAAATTGTCCATTTAATCTAAAATTGTTTTTTTTTGTCTTAGAGAACTTCATAACACCCTTATCTCTAAATTCCCTCTTTAATGATATTCCACTTTTCATTTCTTATATTGGAAATTTTTGTGACATCTTTCCCCTCACAAAGAGTTACCTTCCATAAATCTAAATATTGGATTTGTCTATCTCTCTATTTAATATTCACTTTCCATTTTATGAATTTATATATATATTCATTTCTTTTCTTCTACTGTCTATGGGTTAATTGTTGTTGTTTTTTTTTCCTTTTCCTTTTAACTCTTGAAATGGGTACTTACATCTTTGAGGTTTCAGCCTTTATTATCTGTGATTGCATTCACTTAAGGGTTTAAAATTTCCTCTAATAACAGTATTGATTGCAAATGCAAATTGTGATGTATTGTATTCTCTTTATCAGTTATGTTAAAATCTGTTCTCATCTTTAAGCCATTTCTCTTTTAATCCATAATACTTAAACAGTTTGTTGTTCATTTTCCAAATATATAGTTATATTAAGTTTATATTTCTGCTATTGATTTCTAAAATAATTCCATAGTGATTAGAGTAAAAACTATAAGATTTCAATTTGTTTTATTGCTCCTCCTATTCTTCACAGGCAGCTGTTTTCTATAAGAAAATTATAGCAAGTTTGATAACAATATCATCATGACTTCTAGGTTATTCTGAATTTTTATGAGGGGGGAGAGTATTTTCTTTTACTAAGAGATAGGTGTGTTAAAATCCCCCATTTTAATATGGATTTATCAATTTTCCTTTTATTTTTGTCTCATATATATTAGGTTCATCAATTTTAATGTTAAATATTCCTCATGAACTAAAATTTGCCATTATAAAAAAAGCTTCACCTTTTGTAATTTTTTTCCCTTAACATCTACATTTTTAGATATTGTTTAAACCATCTGAGATTTCTTTTGTTTTATGTTTTATGCACATATATTTAAATACTTTTTCTTTCAGCCAATTTCTGTCCTAATAGTTGAAATGGACTAATTGTAAATGACATATATAGGTTGTATTTCCAGCATGATATTCTAGATATTTAGTTTTTAGTACATTTAGTAAAATTATGAATGCCATCAAACTTAAGCTTACCATAGACCCTTGGGAATTTTACAAATTTTACAAATCTTTTCAAATATGTTTGCCCATTTTTTGGGTTGTTTACTTTTTAATTATTAGTGTAAAATATTCTTTATGATTCTAGATGTATGTCCTTTGTTTGATGTATGTTTTGCAAATCTTTACTTCCAGTGTGTTCTTTTTCTTTTAATTTTTTTTTAACAGTGTATATTTTTATGTCATTATCATATAGTCTTGGCTTCTGTAGCTTAATAATAATTCTTGAAATCATTTGTGTGTTTTCCAACTTTTTATTTTCAAAAATCTTCAGCTATTCTACAAATTTTGCCTCTCTATAAAGATGTCAAAGTAAACTTATCAATTTGAATATAAAAGACTACAAAGATGTTTGAGAAATTGAATAAAGTTCATAATTGCAAATTTTCTGGTGAAAAATTCTTTCTCCACATTTTGCTGACATAATTTTTTTAAAATTATAAATCAGTGTAATAGAATAAACTTAAGAAAAACCTTAGGGCAAGTATTTTTAAAAACCTTAGAAGAATCCAGAAGAAAAGCCATAATCTCAAGACTATGCCCAAAATGTGGGAAGGGATTAAACAGAAAAAATATGTTAAATTAAAATTTTATGTGACAAAATGTAATCTGCAAATAGAAGTCAAAATAAAGATATTTCAAAACAATTAAAAATGGACAATGCTTTTCAGAGATGCAGGAAATATTGAAGAGTAATAGAGTGGAGTTCTGAGAAAATGGCATCCCTGTAGTAGGCACTGCCCAGCTCTTTCACAAAAATGGTAGCAAAAGGGCAACATCCTACACAAGTGAGGTGTTTTTGGTTCCCACAGAGCAGAGGTTTTCAAGGCATTGACATGGAGGGAGCTTGACAAAGAGATAAAGAGGACAAGAGATATCCTTTCCTTGTGGCTGGAAATGGTGGCAGTTAAGCCCACCCTCAAGAAAAATAGCCTCCACAGAATCCCTGGTTCTCAACAGCCAGGTGAATAGGAGGGTGCATTCCCTGGAAGGAAGAGGGTTCTGGTGAAGGGTGGAGAGTGGTTTCCTTTCAGTGGGTTTGGTCATCTGAGACCGCTTTGAGTCCCAGGGAGGATACTAGCCAGCACTGAGGTGGCCCTGGGTAGAGAGAAAAAGGGAATCTCCTCAGACAGGTTGTCACAACTGGCCACACTGGGAGACAGGAACTCAGGCAGAAAGGGGAAGAAGCGGACAACTAACTAGCCTGGCCAGAAAAATCCTTTAAAAGTAGAACATACTTTAGAGAAACAGGTGGCAGGAAGAGCTCAATAAGCTTTCAAAAGCCTATTTAGTGTTCCTGGGAGAAAGAAGGGTCTGGCAGAACTTTGCAGTGAGTTTGGCCAGCTGAGCCCTCTTTGAGTCTTGGAAAGCACCCCAACATGATGGAGAG
>JAQZBX010037856.1:0-23627 GCA_029593785.1 Cabassous unicinctus | reverse complement strand
GTGTTCTGAAGTCATCCACTTTTACTTTAGCTTCTATTTCTTGAATAAGGCAGTGTTTGCCTCATATATTTTGAGGCGCCCTGGTTAGGTGAATAAATATTTATGTTTGTTATTTAACCTTGGCAGAGTGCCCCTTTTATTAATATGTAGTGTTCTTTGTCTCATCTATCAGTTTTCCATTTCAAGTCTACTTTGCTTGATATTAGTATAGCTCCCCTGTGTCTTTTTTGGTTACTGTTTGCATTAAAAAATCATTTTCTAAAAATTTCCTTGCAACCTATTTGTTTCCTTCAGTCTAAGATGCTTCTTTTATAATCAGCACATATATGGATCAAAGATATATACATTCTGCCTATCTGTTTCTCTTAATTGAGGAAATTAACCCATTGATATTCAATATTATTACTGGAAAGGCATACTTATATCAACCATTTTATCTTTGGGCTTTAGATGCCATATCTTATTTTTGTTTTTCTTTTTACCCATTTAGGTAAATTGCTAATAATCTTCCTTTCTACACTGTCCTCCAAACCTCTTTCTTTTGTTTTTCATTTCTGCCTGAAGAACACCTTTTAGTATTTTTTGCAGGGTATGACTCTTGTTGATTAATCCTCTCAATTTCTGATTATCTGTGAATATTTTAAAAGACAATTTTGAAATACAATTTTGCTCACTACAGAATTCTTGGTTGGCATTTTTTTCCTTTCAGTACTTTAAATATGTCATATCAGTGCCTTCTGGCCTCCATGGTTTCAGATGAAAAGTCAGCATTTAATCTTATGGTTCACCCCTTGTATGTGATAGAGTGCTTTTCTCTTGCTGCTTTTGGGACTCTCTCTTGAACTTTGACATTTGAAAATCTGATTAGTATGTCTTTGGAAGTAGTTCTGTTCTGTTAGGAGTACACAGCAACTCCTGAACACATACATCCATTTCCTTCATAAGAGTAGGGATATTTTCAGCAATTATTTCCTCAAACACTCCTTTTATCCCATTTCCTTCTCTTCTTATTCTGGGACACCCATAGTGCATATTGTGTGTTTCATGCTGTCATTCAATTTCCTGAGACCCTGCTCAATTATTTTCCATTTCCCCCCCTCTATCTGATCTTCTATCTGTGCAATATCAGATGTTTTATCTTCTACCTCATTTATTCTTTCTTCTGCTGGTTCAAATCTGCTGTTGTGTCCTTCTAGTATACTTCTTACATCTTCTCTTGTGCCTTTCATTACCATAAGATCTGTTCTTTTACCCATGTATGTTTACAACTTCTTCTCTACACTTACCCAGTGTATCATTAATATCCTTTAACTCTTCCCTAATCTCCTTGAATTGATTTTGAAGCTTTGTTTGAAGATCTTTGATTAGTTGTTCCAAATTCTACATCTTCTCTGGCTTTTTCTTTGTTCTTTTTACTGTGTCATACCTTCCTGTTTCTTAGTATGCCATGTAAATTTTTGCCTATGCCTAGGCATCTGTTTATCTTAATGAGTTTACTTTGTTGGTCAGTTTCTCTCTCTTGCCAATGTTTTATTGTTGTTTGGCTTTGTGTAAAGTTTCTTCTCTGATGCTTGTGTCAGCTTATTCTAAATTTTAGAATTTCTCATGTTTACGTGATACAAACGAGACCTGGAATGTATGAAAGGGCACAGACCAGTTCCACTGAGCCAGATCCTTTCTCTGAGTCTTCCCAACATGCTCTTTCCTGGGTGTTGACCTATCTCATTCTCCCCACCCTCTTTCTTCCTGGATATTGTACCATGGTCCCCTGGCCTTGAGAATGCATGCACTGCAAACTCACTTCCCCCTGTGCCCACCTGTGGGTACCTATGTGAGTAAGTCCTTCCTCACTGGCCACCCACAATTCTCACCCTGCACCCTGCCGTGTCTTCTGCACCCAGCAGTTCCCCTCTCTGGCCACTGACACTGCTTACCCTATGGCTCCACCACTTATCTGTCCCTGATGGGGCCTCCTGCACTGCTAGCCCTGTGGCCCTGCTTTTTCCCTTGTTCCTAGTGAGTCCCCCACTTGCCAACCACCCTGCTGTTTACTCTGAGGCTCTGCCACTTCCTCAGTGTCTGGCTATGCCCCCATCACTGGCAGCCCACCAGTATCCCTTCAACTCTTCTGCTTTCACTATGCCCACTAAGCCTGCCTGTCTTCTTGCCTCTTGTGGAGTACAGGTGCACCCTGCTGCTCCCTACTCTACAATCTTGATTCTGCTTATAATTATTAATTTAAGATAGTGCAAAAGCATTGCTTTTTCTAAAGGCATCTATCTGACAATTTGTCCATTGAGACATTTATCGTGTCTCCAATTTTCACTCCCATACATAATAATTCTATAAACAACTTTATGATAATTTTCAAAGTGCAATATCTTTCAAGTACTAGGAATTCATTGCTATGTATAACTGTGTATAAACTTATTTTTCCATATTGTTGGAACTTTCATTAACTCTATCTTATTACAGACTAGTGATTCTGAATATATATTCAAGATAAGAAGGATGAGAGAAGTAAAATAAAAATATTTCTCCCAATTATTTGTATCAATAATACTTCTTTATACACATATCTCTTTTATTTCTTGAACTCTTTCCAGAAACTTTCTGTAATTATACTTGGATGTGTGTGGTTATGTATGTCTTCTGTCTTCTTTTATATTAATGAGGCCAATATTTCAATGCTGACGATTGTATAAAACAAAACGATATACTTATAGATAATATATTCTCTTGCAATATTTCTTTGTGTCTCTCTTTGTTAGTATGGCTACAATTCTATTTTTACCATTTTCATTAAATTGTACTACCAACATAATTTAAAATTTATGTATTTGTTTTCTGAATATATATCTTTCTGAGAATCATTTGTCTGTTCATCCTTTTGAACCTTGCCAATTTATCTAGGGTGGTTATTAATCTAACAACATAATTATTGCATATCTTAGTAAGAGTTCAGCTATGAGGGCCAGGTGGTCTGGATTCAAATCTGAGATTCACTATTTATTAGCTGTGATACTGTTTATTAGGCATAACCATTGGTACTAAGTGATTACATTAAAAAAAAAATACTGTTTAATATTATATACTATATAAGTCTCAGCCTCTTGTTCTTTTACCACTGTTAAAATTTACTATTTTTATGTATTTTTATTTATTTTCTTCTGTTAGTGTTTGTCTTTTTTATATCTTCCAGTTGGGCAACTCTCTCATGGTAATTATTCAATTATTTATTAATATATTTTTTAAATCATACTTATAAAATCTCATATATTTTTGTAATTATTTTTATTCAATATTTGAATCAAAATTAGCCTGAATTATTATGAGCCATGGGGAAATATCCATCTCTTTTTCACTTCTTCATATGAGTTTTATGACAAATGTAAATAAGATCATTATATATGTAAGTTACCATGTGACAGGTAGTAGAAGAGCATAAATAATCTGCAGGGAGAAGAATAAAAATTCCTAATATAAAGATTTCTCAGTGAAGAATTCAAAAGTCTGTAAAAGGACATGGGCACAGTGATGCTCATAGCAACATTATTCACTATTGCCAAAAGTTGGAAACAACCCAGGTGTCCATCAACAGAAGAATGGACAAGAAAACTGTGTCTATTCACACGATGGAATATTACACAGATGTAAGAAGTAATGAAGTAGTAAGGCATATGACAACATGGATGAATTTCAGGGACATTGTGTTGAGCGAAGCAAGCCAGACACAGAAGGACAAATACTGTATGATTGCATTACTATGAATCAAATATATTGTGTAGCATATTGTTTGATTCAAAAAAAAATTATATGTATCCAGTGCATTTAATTGAGAAAGGTATGTATTTATTCATGTGCGTTTACTCTTTAGTCTTTAATTATTTATATTTTTAATTATTAGATGTACAAAATAAAGTTAAAAAATAATAAAATATTTAGGAACAAACTTAACCAAGGACATAAAGGACCTGTATTCAGAAAACTAAAAAACATTGCTGAAAGAAACTGAAGAAGACTCAAATAAATGGAAGAACATTCCATATTCATGGTTTGGAAGACAAAATATTATTAAGATGTCAACTCTACCCAAAGTGGTTTACAGATTTATCACAATCCCAATAAAAATCCCAACAACTTTTTTTACAGAAAAAAAAAATCTGTAAAAGATGGGCTGCAACTTTAACTGGAGAACATCTGGTTTGAAAGCAGGTTCTCTGAAAGGCATATGTTCCAAAATTTCATTTTGCAAATTTGTGAGTACAACGATCAATACCTAGAGTTTAAGCCACACTGCATAGAGTTAAACCCCACCTCACTGCCCATAACTGCTGTGAAATTTAACAAACCCGTTGATATCTCTGTGCCTTATTTTTTTTCACCTGAACACAGAAACAGCTAAAGTTTTAACCTATCCAAGTCTCCATTATAACTCTGTCCCCAAAGGGGTGGAAGTGGAGATGATTAAATATTACAATGACTTCTAGGACAGTCAGATTGGGTTCTTTCAACCAAGATCAAATTACCATCCCAGTCTGGGCTCAAATCCCACTCCTGGCAGAGGAGGAAGGTTAACAGTGATACATCAGCCTCTTCAGGCATCTATACACAGATCCACCCTTCATGACTTAGTTTACTGCAAAGCACCTTTGACACCATTTCTGCCCCCTGCAGGAAAGGAAGGTGAGTAGAGCTTCATCAGTCTTTCTGTGCAGCTGCACCCAATATCTTTCATTAAAGTGGTACATTTGTTAAAATTGATGAACACACATTGAAGCATTGCTACTAACCTTGGTCAGTAGTTTATATAATACTTTATACTTTGCACCACACATTTTTATATGTTTTGACAAAATGTACAATGACTTGTATCCACTATTGCAATGTCATTCAGAACAATTCCAATGTCCCCAAAATGCCCCATGTTGCAACTATTCCTCCTTCTCCATCCCCTCAGAACCTCCAGTGACCACTGCCATTATATCATAGGTACAAGAATTTACATTGCTAGAATAGTAATAAGCCTGTTCTAATCCATAGTTGCATTCCCCCGTTATGTTTGTTCATTCCTTAGTCTTGAGGGCTTTAAGATGGTGATGCTCATTTTGTTTACAATTGGGAGGGGGCTTAGTTCCCATGGGGCAGATGGATGAAACTCTCTACCTTGCTGTTGTAGATATTCTCTTTTTATAGGATGGACATTGTCCACCACCATCTACTTGTTAGCTGTCCTGGAGAAGCACAATGAATGGAGAGCAGGTGGTGCAACTCTACTGAAATTGACGGGTCAACTGGCATATGAATAGACTGAAGATTCAAGTCTCTGAGACATATATTTAACAAGTATAGTGCTAATTATAGGTTCAAATAAAAGTGTGCAGAAAAGCCATGTGTAGGGAAATTATAAATGAGTCTAACTCTGTTACAAAGTAAGGTTCACTGACAGGGTGCTGAATTTCTGAGATTGTCTGCCCTGCCTATAGTGTGTAGGTGTCCTTAAAGCTCTCAGGAACCCCCTGTTTGAGGCACGGTTTACTGTGACAGTCAATGAGATCCTGATGAGACGTACATAAGCGTAATCTCTGCAATAATCTCCCAAGTCATTTTGAAATATCTTAGCCATAAAAAACTTATTTGTATTTAATATTCCCCCTTTTTTGGACAAGGTCTTCTTCCAGAAGTATTGCTAATTGGCCATCAGTAATAGTCCCTTGGTGTCAGGGAGACTCATCACTGCTAGTTATGTCCCATGCCAGAGGGAAGGTAGTGTGTTTATATGGCCCTTAGAGAGTGGTCACATTTGAGTAACAAGGAGGTTTTCAGAAGGTAACACTTAGACAATATACAATACTAAATTTAGCTTCAATTTCACAAGAACAAGGGTCATAAATTGAACCATCAATGTCAAGGACCTGGAATATTGGTCTCTCCTTTGCTAGGCACTGTCCATGTACTCAAGGGATTTTTGCCACTTTATTAGAGAATGTAGCAGGCTTTCTCAGGATGGGAATTCAGTAGTATTTCATTAATTGTATGGGTTTTCACCCACTGAGACAAAACCCCATGAATACCTGAACAGATTCATATTCCATAAAGGCATTCTCCAGGTTCACCGCTCCCTACACATCTCTCCATCACTGACAACCCACACAAGTGATCCTCCCCTGCCACAGTTGTGACACTTTTGCAACCCAAAACCTCCCAAAAAATGAAGCAAGAAATTAATGAATAAAAATAATTTAAAAATAAAATAATAAAAAAACAAGTAATATTAAAAATAAAAATAAAAATTTCAGATTTTTCCATTGTGTCTTTCTTTTATGTACAATGACAATTTCTTCTATATGATCCTGTCTTTTTTCTTTTTCTTTTTTTTTTGTTTTTTGCTATATTTTCAAAGAAGATTTAGGTTACAGAAAGTCACATAAAAAATATAGGGGATTCCCCTATATCCCAGCTCCCCCCACTTTACATTTTATCTTATTGATAAAATCTTACATGAGTGTGGTACATTTGTTACAATTGATGAACAAATATTGAAGCATTGTTACTAATTATGGTCAATGGTTTACATTATGGTTTACATTTTGCACCATACACTTTTATAGATTTTGACAAAATTTATAATGGTCTGTGTCCATCATTGGAAGATAGTGGAGAAAGATTCCAATGCACTAAACATGCCCTATGTTCCATCCATTATATTCTTCCCTCCTACTACCCTCAGATCCTATGGTAACCAATAAGTTTCAATTTTTGAAGAATAAGATTCATACTTGTATGCATTAATATTGAGGATTTGATATATTGGTCTGTTTTCTTTTATTAGGCACTGCCTATGTTCTTCAGAGTTTCTTGCCTGTCTAATCAAGAACATAATAGGACTCCTCAGGTTGGGAGTTTAATATTTTAATATTTATTGTTTGGGTCTCCACTCACTGAGATAACACTCTATGACAAGATGAACATTTTCATATTCCAGAGAAGCATGTCCCAGGTGAACCCTATCCCACATTTCTCCCTTCCCTAATGCCCTGCACAAGTACCCTTCACCTGCCATAATTTCCAAAAGAACATTCTCATCATTGTAGTTTAGGATTTGGTGCTCTCACAGCCTTTCTTGGTAAAAAGACTCTGAAAGATAGGGTTAGATTCTATCCCTAATAAAGCGCATACATGAACAACCCACAGCAAACACTACACAATGAAAGCTTTCCCACTGAGGTCAAGAACAAGGCAAGCATGCTCTCTGTAACCACTGTTGTTTAATGTTGTGGTAACGGCTATAGCTAGGGAAATTAGGCAAGAAAAAGAAATAAAATGCATCCATACAGAAAAGGAAGAAGGAAAACTTGATATTCACAGATGATATGATCCTATACTGACAAAGCTCCAAAAAACCTACAACAAAGCTACTAGATCTAAGATCTGAATTCAGTAAAGTGGGAGCACACAGATAATACTAAAAAATTAGTGCTGTTTCTATACACTAGTAATGAGAAATCTGAGGAGGTAGTCAGGAAAAAATTCCATTTCTAATAGCATCAAAAATACTCAAATATTTAGGAATAAATTTAACTAAAGATACAAAAGATTGTACACAGAAAACTACAAAACATTGCTAAAAGAAATCAAAGTTTACCTAAATAAATGGAAGGACATTCGAAGTTCATGCATTAGATGACTAAATATGGTTAGGATGTTAATTCTACCCAAATCGATTTACAGATTCAATGCAATCCTGGTAAAAATTCCAACAGCTTTTTCTACAGTAATGGAAAAGCCAATGGTAAATTTTATTTGGAAGGATAAGTTGACCATAGTAGCCAGAAATATTTTTGAAAAGAAGTATGAATTTGGAGGATTCTCATTTCTTGACTTTAAATCATATTACTTAACTCCAGTGGTAAAAGCATGGTGCTGGCATAAAAATAGACATATAGAAAAATGGAAATGAATTGAGAGTTCAGAAACAGACACTCAAATCTATTGTCGAGTAATTTTTGACAAATCTGTCAAGTACACCCAGCCAGTTCAGGTCAGTCTATTCAACAAATGGTACTGTGAGACATAGACACTCATAACTAAAGGAAAGAAAGAGGACCCATATCTCACACATCCTAGAAAAATCAACTCAAAGTGGATCAAAGCACTATCTATGAAAGGTAGCTCTATAAAAATCTTCTGAGAAAATATAGGGAAAGTTCTTCCAGATATTGCTATAGTTGGTGGTTTCTTAAATCTTACACCCAATGCATAAGCAATGAAAGAAAAAAATGAATAAATGGACCTTTGCAAAATTAAACACTTTTGTGCTTCAAATAACTTTGTCAAGAAGGTGAAAAGGTCGGCTATTCAATCAGAGAAAATATTTGGAAACCATGTATCAGATAATATATGGACAAAACACTTAAACACTTTCCAAAGAGTAAATGCAATGTCCAGCAAAACACATGAAAATATGTCAACATCACTAGCTATTGGAGAAACTAAAATCAAAACTACAATGAGATATCATTTCATACTTGATAGAATGGCCATTACTAAAAAAACAAACAAACAAACAAACAAACAAAAAAACAGAATACATTAAGTACTGGAAAGGATGTGGAGAAATAGGATCATTCCTTCACTGTTTGTGGAAATGTAGAATGGTGTATCCTCTGTGGAAAATAATTAGCCAGTTCCTCAGGAAGCTAAATATAGACCTACCATATGATAGGCAATTCCACTACTAAGAATATATTTAGACACACTGATGTTTATTGAAGAAACAATTACATGAACTGACATTTGCACCCTGGTGTTCATAGTAGCATTATTCACAATTGCTGTAAGATGGAAACAACCCAAGTATCTTTCAACTGATGAATGGACTTAAAAAATGTGGTATATTCATACACTGGGTTACTATTCAGCTGTAGGAAGAAATAAAATGACAACATATGTGACAACATGGGTGAACCTTGAGGACATTATGTGGATTGAAATAAGCCAGAGAGAAAAGAAAAAGTATTGTATGACCTCACTCTAAAGAACAAAATAAAATGAGTAAACTCATGGTGTTAAATCTAGAGTATAAGTTGCTAGGTTATAGTATGAGGGTTGAGAATGGATATCTGATGATTAATGTGTGTAGAATTTTTAATAAGAATGTAAATGTTAAGAAAGGATAGAGTTCATAGTAACATATAGTGAGTATAACTAACACTGCTGGTCTATAAAAGTGAATGTGGCTGACAGGGGTATTCTAGGGACATAATTGTCAATGGAAAGAAAGTTAGAAGGTAATCTTGGATTGTAAAACAGTGAACTCGGTGGTGGATATGGACTGTGTTTAATAGTACAAGTACCATAGTATTCTTCCATGAACTAGAACAAAAGTATGCTACTTTTACAAGTTCTTAAGAATATGGTGATACATGGGAAAATATAACTAATACAACCTATAAACTATAAGTTTTATTTTTGCATCAATGGAAAGAGGGTACTATATCAATTATAAAATTCAACAATAAGAGAGTATAAGAAGGTAAGAGATTTTTCTGGAGTAATGAAAACATACTAAAATTGACTGAGGTGATGACAACACAACTCTGTGATGAAACTGAGATCCACTGAGTATACACTGTGGATGGATTGTACGAGGCATGGAACTGTATAACAATGAACCTGTGGTACATGATGGATTCTGGTTAAGAATAAATATATGAAAACATTCTTAGTTGAAATATAACTAATATATAATAATAATACATGCTATTAATAATAGGGTGATTTATTGGGAAAATAAACCTAATGGAATTTGTAGACAATAGTGAGTAATATTTGAATGTCTTTTATCAATTTTAACAAATATTCCCAAATAAAGCAAGGTGTTGGTGGTGGGGTGGTGCATGGAATTCCTGTATGTTAATTCATGGCTGTTTTCTAAAACTCTTTAATAAAAAATAAGTAGTCCTCAGAGCCAAAGGACAAATAAGCCAGGTTATGAAATATTCATGATTCTATTGACAAAGGAGAAAAATGAGGCACAGAAATATAAGAACAGGTTTTATTAAGATTTATTTAGTTCCTAAAAATAAAAACCATTAATATTAGTTTAATTTTGCCTACTATTTTTAAGAAATTTTGTCCAAGAGACTTTGAAATTATCTCTATTCATGGGCCTACTTCCTTATTATATCAGAACTCCACTGAGGAGATCTGTCTTTCTGTTCCTTCCCTGCATGTGGAAAATATGTGGATTATTTCTGGCACCAAAAAAATTAAAGACTATAACTGCATGCACCCCAATATGACACATCAATGTCTTCATGCTAGTCACATTTCATTTCTTTTTTTTTTTAATAAGAGAAGTTGTGAGTTTACAAAAAATTCTTGGAGAAACTTGAGAGTAACTATATTTACACCCTTCCTGCCTGTCCATTATTAACACCTTGCATTATTGCAGTACATTTGTTAAATTTGGTGAAAGAAAATAATTATAATTCCACTATTAACTATAACCCATGATTTTTAATAGAGTTAGCCACTTTTTCTCTCAATGAAGTATCAAAAGTGTTCCTCCAAATCTCCACTGGAGTCCATCAAAATGCTTAGATTCCAAAACTTGCTAGTCTAAGTTGTCTCTTGACCTTGGACAAGTCAGGTTATATCTATACCTCAGTATCAATATTTTAAAAAGCAGTAATCTCAAGAAAATATCTGGCCTCTGCTTGAAAGTATCATTTTTGTGTTTCTCAAACATACAATATCATAACTCCTTTCACAAAATTTTTAGTACTCATTAAGTTTTTTAAAAATGTCTTACAATTTAGTGAAAGAAAAATAATACTTCATGTGAGATACTTATATGAATTTTCATTGTTAGAAATTTTAACTCAGTCATACCAGAAATTCACAAACAATTTTCATCAATTCCAATATCACCATACACTAAATCTGGAATTTTTTAAGTAGATATTCAAAAGTTTTTATTGAGAAGTCCAAATTCCAGAGTTCAACTACACACACACACACACACACACACACACACACACACACATTCAATTAAATGATGTAATCCTGAATTATAGCCTTCTTTCATTTTTGCTTTAACATCTTTTTGTTCACTTGATCATATGATATATTGTTAAAGTAAGGAAGGCAAGTTATGGTTGTTCAATTTTGCACACTTCATGCTAAACTGGGAAGCAGTTTGGCAGAGAACACTCATGGAGATTTCAGTTCCAGAACCTACACTTTCATATTCCATGACAATCTCCTGCTTACATCCACTCAACACAGACATTCAGATCCCCACACCAGCAACATTAGACCTTATCCAAAGAAGCAAGGTATTGAATTAAGTCTTGGATTAAAAACAACTTTTCTCATAAGAAAACTAGCATAAGAAAAAAAAATCACTCTTGTAGCACTATAGTTAAAATTTAGGTATGGGCATAATATTCACCAAAATCTTTTGTATCCTGCACACTTTATTCATTTAAGAATGAAAAGGGCTTGTATCTGTCATTGCAACATCATTCAGGACAATGCCAATGCCCCAAAATTGTCCCTATGTTACACTTATTTTTCCCTCTCCATACCCTCAGCACCTCTGGTGGCTGCCATTATATATCTTGTCATAACTTACAAAATTGTGTAGGAGAGAGATTAAACTATAATGTAAACTATAATCCATGCTTAGTGGCAATGTTCTAATATGTGTTCATCAATTGTAACAAATGTACACAATAGTGAAGGGTGTTGTCAATGTGTGAAAGTGTGGGAGGGGTAGGGAGTGGGGCATATGGGAATCCCCTACATTTTTTATGTAACATTTATGTTACATTAGTATCTTAAAAAAAAAAAAAGAAAAAAAGTATATTTTAAAAAAAGAATGAAAAGAGTCCTGTTCAGTGCTGTAGGAGAGTTAAAAGGAAACCATATCACATAATTTAAAAAACAAAATCAAGAAGTAAATTTTTAGAAACATATACTCAATTTCTATAAATTCTAGGATCTCACAATAATCACAGATTAGCTATTGAAAACTTTGAAATAGAATAATACAGTAGAATGGGACTTGAGTACAGGGAATGTGTTTCTAATTTTTTATGGCTAACCAGGACATTACTTGACGCACAATAAGGGAGTCAATAAATATTTGTCAAATTGAATAGAAATTTGAGTAAAAAATGCTTTGTGAATACTAGTGCCAGGTGACTGTGTCAGAGACAGCTAGATATCTGTGAAAATGCATACTTCTCCTAGGCAGTATAACAGATGTTTACATGGGTTCATGGCCTCCAAATTCAATGTTGTGAAACTTAATAGTCAATGCAAAACCATATCCTCAATGGAAAAAACCCTCAAAGGACACCTGGTAATCAACTTCCAGCAGGCTCTGACACAGGCACCTGGCAGCAGGAACATCCACAGCCATTTATTAAATATATATTTTATAAGAATTTGTGAAATTACAAAACAATCATGCATAATGTGCAGAATTACCATACATCATCTCTCCACCAGCACCTTACATTGTTGTGGAACATTTGTTAAAGGTTATTAAAGAACATCATCAGACTATTATGACTAATATGATCCATAGTGTGAATTTGGTATGTTTTTTCCATACACTCCATATTATTAACACCATATATTAGTATTGTACTTTTGGTATAGTTCATGAGAGAATTCTCTCATATTTGTAGTTAATCACGCAGTTCACTGTGTAAAACAGTCCCATATCTTGTACTGTCTATGCAAAATGTACACTCAGCTACTCTCACTTTCATCACAGGAAAAAATCTAAGTATCCATCAACTGATGAATGGATAAACAAAATGTGGAATATACATACAATAGAATACTATGCTGCTGTAAGAAAAATGAATTATGACACAAATGATAATATTGATGAACCTAGAGAACACTATGTTGTGTGAAATAAGCTAACACAAAGGGACAAATACTGTATGGTCGCACTAATATGAACTAAACATGGGCCATTTTTAACACAAACTCTAGGCTAGATGCAGTTTTGTGACTAAGTTTTTGTAAATTGGTTGTAGACAGAAATATATGTGTGAGTTCCAGACTGAAATGTAAAATGTTTAATGTGTACTTCTCTGAGTTTATTTCTTCTTTTTGCCACCTGAACCCAGGCTAGTGGTGTCACTATTGTAGGTAAGAGGGTTCTACTGCAATTCTTTGTAAATGGTAGTGTACATTTGAATAACTTTGTTCTAAAATTCAAATATGGTTTATGAGTTCTGGAGTGGAGCCCAGAATTCTGCATTTCTAACAAGCTCCCAGGTGATGCCAAGGATGTTAACAAACTGATAATATGTTGAGTATCAAAGTATGAGAGAGGGTCAAGAAAAGGTGGAAAAGTAACCTGAGTTCATGAATGAAGAACAGGAGATGCACTGTACTGTCAACTTGGGCCATTTTTTAAGGACTGTTACACCAAGAAGACTAATCCTCCTATATGTTAAATGTGCTTATGTATTTTTTATAAAAACCATTAGACCCATTGTTAGGATCTGCTGTCTATTCTTCAATTTTTAAACATTCTATCATGACAACCACCATAATTACTTAATGAGTTTCTGCTATTTTTCCATCACTCTTCAAATGACTTCTGAAATATTCCTATATAAATAGACAAAATTACTTTGTTGGATCTTACATTCTAGTGGGGGAGACTAACCAGTATTATTTATGTAAATAAAATATTCAGTTATAAGATGAAAAATTATATTCAAAGGAAAGTAAAGTAACATAAGGAGATTTGGAGATCAATGAGGATGCTGTAATAAATATGGTGATTGGTGAGACCGTAATGAGAGGAGACATATTGCAGTGTCTTAAAGAGATGAAGCCATTAGCCTAAATCATTCCTGGAAGAATAGATTAAGCATCAGAAACAGCTGAAGCAAGATCTTTAAAGTTTAAACAAGCCCAATGTGGTCAAGGAAGAGCAAAAATTCACTGTTGTTGGAGACAACAGAACAAGGGTATGTGTAGCAAAGAGGCCAAAGAAACAATAGATAGTCAAATAATTGCAAAGATTTTGACTTCTATTCTGAATGGAATGGAGCCACTGCAGAGTTTTATGCGGAGGAGTGTCCTGATTTTACACAAGTTTTATATGGAGTCTATGGTGTCTGTGTTTAGAATAGATTAAGCAAGAAAAGAAGCAGGAAAAATTATGAGAATCTATTATTGCAAACAAAGTAAAAGATTATGGCAACATAGATAAGAATGGTAGGGAAATTAACTAAACAATATATCAGATTCTGGATATAGATTAAAGGCCTAGTTTTTTTCTACGTTAGACTTGCATTGTGATATAGCCATTAATATTATTATTATTTTTTTTGCACCAGTGTTTTCAGTCTGGACAAATGGAAGGATGAATTTGACTCAGGAAGTCTGCACATAGAGCACAGCTGGAATAAAATCAATCAATTGTTAATTGTGAAAATTCCTATTAGAGATATACAGTAAGATATGAAGAATCTTAATCAGTCTCCAAATCAGGTGAAATGTCTGAGTGGATACATTAATTGAGTGTCAGTAACATAGGGATGATATTTAAATTCATAAAATCTTTGATTCGAGTTTGATAATTTTAACATAACAATTGGAATGGAATTGCATTTCTGTACTTTGATGTCATAAATATATGAGTGTCCAGAGAAATATCATCTAACCTTGATTAATGGGGGATAAAAGCATTCCTGATCATCAAAGTCCTTCCACAAATATTTGTTCCTAAAAGAGTTTCATAAAATACAATGTGAAATGGTTTTTCCCCTCTATCATCTGCTTTACATTACCATTTCTCCTTTCCAGATTTCTCTTTTCTCCAATCCACAAAATTCACTTTGCTCCATACAGCAATGCTAAAATATATCAAAAGATAGTCATGTGAGCCAAGCCTGTGGCAAGTAAATATGCTTGTTGATATTTTAAAAAACAAAACAGGAAAAACTTGCCACATTTTCTATAGGACTTTCAGTTTGAGAGATTTTCTAGTAAAAACTTCATGTAAATCTTCAAAAATATTTCATAAATTTATTTCAAATTCAAAAAACAAAATAACTGGCAAAAAGCCACTTAAGTTATGGAAATATTACACCAAAAATGTTATGTCCAGGCACTGTTATCCATCAACTCCTGGAAACAAAGCAATTGTTCCTCCAGGGTTCAGAAAGACACACGGATGAACACAGATTAGTTAAATGACATATTCAAGGTCTTCTTGGTAATGGAATAATTGAACAAGAGAAAAATTGCTTAATTGTATTCATGTCTCATAAAGCTAAATCCCATATTATTTTTTACATCTAGTATTAATATATTACCGGGTTTGCTTTTGTGACAAATATACTATAATATCATTAACTATAGTCTATAAGTTACATTAGTCATATTTTCCCCAGAATTACCATTCTTAACACCTTGTCATAGAACATTCCTGTATTTATATTATTAACTACAATCCTCATATACTGCCCAAATCACTATTATACATTGCTTGTATTATGCCCAGCTGTCCTACAGCCAATATTAATCTCCCTAAAATTCAAAAATTTTATTATCAGGGTTTGAAGATCCATCAATGGTGTTATTCCCAAGGAGTAATGCTTCTGCAAAGCTTTCAAAGTGGCATTAGTTGGTTTTATCCCCCATAATTTAGAGTTCAGTCCTCAGATTCTCAGGAAAACCATCTTCATCATTTTGTTACTCAGAGCTGAACTTTTATTTCACACTCTTTCACTGTCTGGCTGTTAATGCCAAAACTCATTAGTCAACAATACCTGAACCAAAATGTAAATTCAATGACCTCTCATTAAAAAATACAAATCTAAAATACAAAATACTTATTCTGGTTATTGGATAATAACTTTCTATCCAGAGAGGTTTGTCTTTATAGGAATCCCAATTACCATATGAAATTTTCTAGATAATGGTAGAATTTGACTAAGCAATATTGTCTATGGCCTGAAGTAACTTTAGCACAAAATTTTCCTCCTAACATAGAAGTGCACCTGTCTGGCAGACAGTTCTGGGTTTTGCAAAAAACAATCAGTGTACTGTGCACTTGCATAAATATTGTGTCCAATATCTAGTGAAAAATTTTGCCTCCTTGACTTACACTGCTGTGTGATCACTTCTCTTATCTTCTTTCTTTGAATGGATTATAATGGTGAGGGTGTGAATTGGGGGGTGGCTCGGCCGCAGAGGGTAGGTCCCCCCGGTGGGGGGAATCCGGCGTGGAGGGCGATGCAGGAAAGGAACCGCGGAGACGAGGCTGGTGACTCAGGTCTGCTTTATCGAGGAAGTGCAGTGCAATATAAAGGGTTGAGGTGTGGTGTGCTGTTATCTGATTGGTAAAAAATCAGGTGAAGTTGAGATAGGTTGGCGTGGGTTGTTGCTGGGTAGGAGGCAACAGAGAGGAGTGCAGGGGAAAGGGTTAGGGCATGGGGGAGGGTAGTGGCCGCGCATGCCCGTTGGCTGCTTGTTAAGTTTCGTTTCTTGCCCTGAACTTAAGTTTCGTTTCTCTCCCAGAACTTAAGTTTCGTTTCTCGCCCAGGACTTATGTTTCGTAGTTATAGCCAACATAATGGTATATTTTATTGTACTCTAAAATCTTTTTCTTTTTTTGTCAACTGTTGCATGTTTCATTATATAATATATCATCCATGAAATGTCAATATTTATCATTTAAAACTCACAATATTATAAAAGTGTCATCAATTCACCAACCAAAAATTTGGGGCAGTGTCCATTGACAAATTATTTTTTTTAGGTCTATAAAACTTAATAATGTGAGCGAATAATGACCAAGATGATGAAAAAATATATTAAAGTACATTAAGAAATATTATGACTTAACTACATAAACATGTTTATTTTCAGTAGAATTGTCCGTATTAAAAATTATGAGTTTTCTCACTATGAAATTTGAAGAAGAAGATGAAGGGCCATATTACACACATGACAAAAAGTCACCAAGTTTCAAATACTGGTTTATTTATCTGATATTCATAGCTTTTTGAGTTCATAAGTTTCTGGGAATGACTTGGAGCTGAATTTGAGATAGAAGATATGATCCAGGTTCAATATTTTCAGAAATGAATTGTTAACAAAATGGACCAGTCGTCAATCAGGGAGAAACTATTAGAATTGAATAAGAAACATGGGGAAGAAAAACCTGAACTAGGAATGCACAAGGAGAAAAGTAAAGATCTAGATGTAAGAGGATCTGGCTGAGAAGCTTCAATTCAGAGCATAGGAGAGAGGATTAGGGTTGGGCTTCCAATCTTGCAGCATTTGAGGCACTGTAATCTTTGTAAATTTATCTCAAAATTAACTGGGTTACTGTGCTCTGTACTCATTTTGCCTACTACCCCAAAAATCCAACTGACAGGAGATTACATGTTCTACATCAGGATGAGCATATTCTCTCTTTCTGTATTAAACCCTTTTATTAAAACACAGAATATACAGGTGGAGTCTTCCTTTCTGCTGCCTCTACTTATATTTTCTTGTAACACAACTTTTTCATGGCATTTTTAATTTCTTCATTTCTCAAAGTGTAAATCAGAAGGTTGAGCAAGGCTGTCACAATAGGGTAAAACATGGCCACCACCTTGTCCACTGGAAATATGGTTGGAGGGTGAGTGTATATGAATATACAAGGAGCAAAAGTTACAATGACCACCATAATGGGAAATGAAGGTGGAGAAGGCTTTCTTTCTTCCTTTTGCACTCTGGCTACTCAGAGAATGTAAGATTAAAATATAAGAGATGAGCAGGATTATGAAACTCACCATGAATATAACCCCACTGTTAAAGACTATGAGTATATTTATGAAATAAGTGTCCATGCAGGCAAGTCTCAATAGTGGTTGCATATTACAGAGATAGTGATCAATAACATTAGGACCAGAGAATGGTAATTTCAAAGCCAAGATAATCTGTGCTGAAGAATGGATACAAGGTCCAACCCAGGCCAGTTTCACCAGTGTACCACAGACATGTATACTCATGATGGTTGTGTATCACAGTGGTTTACAAAAAGCCACATAGTGATCAAAGAACATGAGGATGAGAACTAAGATCTCCATCCACCCAAAGAACTGAATTGCAAAGACCTGGACCATGCATTCATTATAGGAGATAAATTTTTTCTCTATCAACACATCTATAATCATCCTGGGTGCCTTGGTTGTGGAGATACAGGTATCAGCAAAGGATAAGTAGAAAAGAAAGAAGCACATGGGGCTCCCAAGCATCCAACTGTATTTGGTGGTCATCACAATAAGTAAATTTGCCAACAGGGTTGCAAGGTAGAGAAACAAGAAAACCACAAACACTACTTCTTCCTTAAGAACATTCTGAGATAACCCAAGCAGAATGAACTGGTTCACACTGCTATTCATGTTCATAGTTGATGTAGATAAAGAAAGGATGCAGCTCAGAAATAGCTCATCTGCAAAAAAACAATTTTTTTTTTAGAAAGTTGTAATTTGGCAGGAGCAACATACTTGTACACTTTACATCTCTAACTTTTTGTTCATAGTGGTCATAAATTTAACTTCAATATAAGTCAGAATAGTAATTGTGAGGTGATGGTAAGATGTTTATATATATCACTGGGGCTGACATTATAAAGAAAAATCACATGCATGTGAAATCCCCTATTTTGCATGATATTCAGTTTCACTTCTTACTGATCCATCTGGTGTTCCACTTCTTACATCTTTAAAACCTGAATTATAGCTTTACTCACATATGATTCCCCTTAATCTATCTGCCACAGATTTTGTTTCTTTCAATAGTTTTTCTCTTTAAACAAAATTGTAAAAATGTATAGTTGAATTTCCCCAAACAGATATTTCTCATTGTTCTAATCTATTTCTTATACGTATAGATGCATATCTATATAAATGTAATCATCCTGTATTTTATATATACATTTTAATTTTCATTGTTTTTGTTAAAAACCCTTTTTCACATAACAAAAGAAAATAAATAACACAATTATCCATTTTACCAGTTGTAAATTAACATTCAAATGTTTCAAAGAATTATTTTACCATTTAGTATTATTCATTTAACTTATTTTCAAATTTTCACTTATAAATATTTTGAAATGAATCGTCTCATTTACATAATTTACCTTATTTTTTAAAAATTTCATCAAAAAATTTCCATGGAATTAATGAGGCAAAAGATATGAATAATTGCATAATAACTTAAAACTATTGACAGCATTCCAATTTGCATTTTATCCTGTCCAATTTGTTTTTATGACTATTTATTAGAAATATTTTAATTATATGAATTTACATATTTCCATAACAACTATAGAAATTAACATATGCCACCAGATGCAAAATAATGTATCCTTTCAAAATTCATAATTTCTTAATGATATTCTACAGTGCTACTGCTAGTTGCCAACATTGTGTAACAGAATTTTAGTGTTGCATAAATGTATGTATAAAATGCATTATTTTTTTGATTGTTGCTAAAATTATAAGACTATAGGAGAGATTTCTAGTACAATTCAAACTTGAGACACTACCTCCATTCTCTTTTGTATAATTAAAATGATCATATTCAATTTTTCATATTGATGATAATATAGTATATTTGCTTGTTTTTATTTCTAATATTTTGAATGTTTTGATTTAGGAATTTATTTTGTCAATTATCTTTTATATAATTGATTTGAGTTCTTACTCCCCTGACTTTTTCCATTTTTATACAATCAAATTACGAAGAAAAATTTTCCCTTTGCTGGTTAGATTACAATTAAGTTAAAAACTTCATTCTTTCCTGCATCCTTTCTATGTTTTTAACATTAATCTTAAATGATCTGGGCTATATTTTAGCATGAATATTTACATATTGACCCTTTTTAACTGACCTCCCATCTAGCAATGAATCAATAATGCCATCAATTAAGTTATCATATATATACTAACAACCTAATCACATTTGCAGTAGCCAGTGAAAAGCTGTTCTCAAGAGCCTTAGAGTTGAATTGGAGGGAAGAAAATCCTCTAGTAAAATCAGTAATTGCACAAGAATTACACTTGACTATGTGATATCACAGAAAATATTTGTTTTCAAAAAGTAGTGAGATTCTGAGAGAAATAATTGAATAGCCAAAGAAGAATGAAAAATGAGAAGAAGTGGAATTATGGTTTTAAATGTGTAAGCTGAAGTTTACAACTAGATTTCTTGGAACTCAGGTACACAATAAGCTTAAATTGTATTTTCCTGATGAGAATATTTAAAAATCAGTACATCAAATTGTCCACTTACTCTAATAAAGCTACGTAATCTATACAAATATGAAGCTTATTTTCCAGTTCTGCTAAAAGAAATGGCAGATCAGTTTAATCACACCAGTTTTTACTATAATTAAATCTCTATCATATTTGATAAATATAAAAGTGAAAATGATTTACTTATAGCTTCATTTCAATTTATATTTTCCATTGTTAATGGAGGAAAAACAAAACCAGGGATGTCCTTGGCTGTGGAGAGAGGCACACTGAGGTAAGAAAAGTGAGGAAATGATTTTAAGAAGGGAAGAAGCATACATTATTTCAGTTAAAAAGAGATAATGTATCCATTAAAATTACAGGATCATTTGATCAGAATTTTAAGAGATAAATTTGTGGGCACATAATGGACAGCCATGAAAACCATGTCATGCAAAACTATTTAGACTGGCTTGAAATAAGCAAAGGGAAGCCTTAAAAATATGAAAATAGGAAAGCAGAACTTGAACAACTTGGATGCCTTGGCTCAGGCTGTCACCTCAGAGTTTATTTCTGAATTCAGCCATGATTTCCAAACATTCTTGGACTATCCGACCTCTCTGATTTTGGGGGCATGCCAGTATTAGAAAGTGCCATTTTCTCTTCTTTAAAATCCTTTAGTTTTATTAGTTGAAATTTTAACCAATTTAAATTATATCTCTCCCCAAAGTCTGTATCTTGTCTCAGTCTATTATTTTCTTCCCACACAAAATTCTTTTTTATCTACTGTGAGCCTAATTAAATATGTGATGATTTGAACAAGAAAATTTTCAACTATATATGTTCTTATACATGTGAATTTATCGTTTAGACAGATTTTCATTTTTTTAAATTTCATTTAGTATACATGTTTTCCTGTGATGTAACTGTGGCCACATGCCTTGTCCTCTATAACATACAAAGTTTGACCTGTGATACAGGCAGTTGCACCTAATACAGTTAGGCTAAAACTAGGACAGTAGGTCACTAACTTGCCCCCCAGCTAGCATTGAAACTGCATTCTATAGAAAACATCAAATCTCATCCATCCATGTAATTTGCACCCCCCAAAAATATGAGATTTTGTGGAGCAGCACAGAAGGATGTCAACTGACAGCTAATGTTCTTATCCTTATCCCAACATAATTTTGGTAAAATTCATGGTAGGACAAATATCATAGCAGATAACTAGATATATAATGAATAATTGTGAAGGGAGGAAAGGGCAGGGAATCAATGAAGTCAAAGAAGGAGAGAGTAGAGTGATGTCAGCAGACACCAGGCAACGTAAAAGAGTCAGGGAATAGGACACAGAAAAACATACAGAGGGAAGGTGGTAAAGAGTGTCAGTGAGGGTCTTTTGCAGAATTCATTCCAGGGTTCTTGTTCTTTCCTCCTGATGCTCTGCACTATCACTTACCACCCAAACAAAAGAAGGAATGTGGTGGTGGGTCATGAACATTGGTCACCATGGGTCTTGACAGCCCAGGACAACACATAAGAATTGTAGCTTTATTTAGACCCTGTGTCTGAAACATTGCCACTAACCATAAACTCTTCAAATGAGGGGACTCCAAAGAACAGAAACATCTGAAAGGCTGGCCTCAAAATGCTGGTGTAGTTACTCTTCCCTTCTATCAATAAAGAGGCTTTGTAAAAGCTTCATAGCACTGCAATCCTTCATTGTGGAAATATTCTCCAGGAAAACAATCTTTTTTATGAGGCAAACTGATTAAGGTGTCATCAGATCAGTCTTCTGTAAACAATGTGAAGAAATACTTCAAATTGATTGAAAAACTTATCTCTAAGGCAAATAAATGACTTCCAAAAAAGTGTATGTTTCATATCTAAAACATTAATTTACTTCAAAGTTTAATCTTATGAAGTATAGAGTAATTATACAAACTAAACCTCATTGTGGTTGATTTATGCTTTGTATCACAGAAATTTAAGAGGAATGGGAAGTACAGGGAGAGAAGGGACTCTTGCTGTTGTCCAATCTCACAAGTTTCTTTCTGAAGCATTGGGTTAGTCACAATGTCAGGCTCCATGGGATGGGAGAGGCTGTTGTGTAAAACAGAGGAAATTTCTCAAAATTTTCCTGATAACTCTTTCATGGGAGAAAGTATGCCATCTGTGAGAGAAATCTCTAAGAGACCAGCTATTTTTTCAATTTGTCCTTTAGAGAAACATGAGTTAAATGTTTCTCTTTTTACTGCATTTGTTATTTATAGTTATTCCCACAAAAGTTTGCAATGCCTAAGGCAAGCTTTCAGACTCTACAGCTCCAAGGAAATCCATACTCCTCACCCAGTCCCAATGAACTACCCACTAAGAGAATCAGGGGGCAAAAGCAAACTACAGGGACAATTATTTAACGGAATCTAACTCTGAATTGTGGTTGTAGAAAAGCCATTTCTTTTTTTTATGATTTGCCATCTCTTCTAAAATTAGGATTGTTTTTGAAATCATGTAAAGGTGGATATATATGAAATGTGTGTAATAGACATGCAACCTAACCCCACAACTTATCAGCTGTGAACAAGGAAACTTCTTAAACTTAATTTCAATTTCCTCTCTGGTAAAGTGTAACTAGTAATACTAATAAGTTACTTATTGTAGCCCCATTAATAACAAATTCTACCATTTCTAATCCTATCTATGCTCTTTAAACAAGGTAGAAAGAAAGAGAGCTGAATTCTTCCTTCAAAGGTAAAATAATTATTAAATATTTTCTTTTGTAATTTCTTTTTATTTTTAAATATATGTCTGAGAGAATATGCTATTCCACTCACAGGGTAAAAAGCTATATTTTTGCCTTTGAATGTAGTCACAACCAACTAAACATTCAACAGATTACATTACACAATTGATTTCCTGTTTGGAAAGCCGTATTACCATAGAACTCTGATCCAAGAATTACTGGCTTGGCAGTCCATACAAGCTAGGTACTTTCAATGAGGATAAAGGAGTGGTTGGGGTGAGAGGGTTAGAGAGAAGTGGGAGAAAAAAATGGAGATGGCAGAAGAGCATGAATAAATTGTACCATACCTTCCAGTTTTACTGAAGGGAAAACCGGCAATGAGCAGACCAAAAAGTCACAGAGAAACTTCGTGGAGAAAATTATATACCAAACACATGCTTTTTATTTTAAAAATGGAATGCAAGAATATTGGGAAGGTTATTATTAAGTCTCTTAAAAATTTTGACCTCATGTTTCCGATCAGTTAAACGGGAATAAAAAGGCTTAGGTTTAAAAAATTACTATAATGAATAATATATATATTATATATATTATATATA
>JAQZBX010037855.1:0-23628 GCA_029593785.1 Cabassous unicinctus | reverse complement strand
AACCAAAAAGCCCACAACAACTAGGCATAATACATAATAAGTGAGTATAGCAAGGTGGTATGGTATAACATCAAAATGCAACAACCAATCATATTAATATACATACTAGCAACAAATACTGTGAAAAAGAAATTAAGAAAACAATGCCACTCATAATAACAAAGAGAATACTTACAAATAAAATTAAGTATAAGAACTGTCACTAAAATCAACAAAATGGTACTGAAAGAAATTAAAGAAGATCTAAACTAACTGAGAAATATACCATGTT
This sequence comes from Cabassous unicinctus, assembly GCA_029593785.1. Taxonomy (NCBI): domain Eukaryota; kingdom Metazoa; phylum Chordata; class Mammalia; order Cingulata; family Chlamyphoridae; genus Cabassous; species Cabassous unicinctus. The sequence continues at coordinate 23,357 of JAQZBX010037855.1, read as the reverse complement.
CACTAATTGAAGACTCTGTTTTTAAAATGGCAATTCTCTAGCTGATCAACAGATTCAAGGCAATTACAATCAAAATCCCTAATTTATATGGATTTATATGGAAATACAAAGGACTTAAAATAGCCTAAACACATTTGAAGAACAAATCTGGAGGACTTTTCATGTGACCCTGCAATACCACTACTGGGTATATACCTAGAAGCACTGAGAGCAGGGACAAGAACAGACATCTGCACACCGATGTTCATAGCAACATTATTCACCATTGCCAAAAGCTGGAAACAACCCAGGTGTCCATCAACTGAAGAATGGATAAACACACTGTGGTGTATAAAAACGATGGAATAGGGAAGCTGGTGTGGCTCAGTGGATAGAGCCCCCGTTTACCATATGAGAGGCCCCGGGTTCGTTTCCCGGCGCCTCCTTGTGAGGGCAGGCCGGCTTGTGCAGCGCGGTGGGCTGATGCGGCAAGACCTCACAGCAAGGGGGAGATAAGCAGACATATAGAAGACACGCAGCAAATGGACACAGCAGCACAAGCAGCAAGAGGGGGATAAATAAAAATAAAATAAATAAATCTTTAAAAACAAACAAACAAACAAAAAAACGGAATATTATTCAGCTGTAAGAAGAAATGAAATAGTGATGCATATGACAACATGGATAAACCTACAGAACATTATGTTGAGCAAACTGTATGATTGCGTTACTATAAACTAAATATATTGTGTAACATAGAGTATGATTCCATTTAATTTTATGTAAATATAACTCAATTTATAAAGATGAAAAAAAAATTTGGAGGACTTAAAACCTCCCACATGGAAGTTCCTAGTGCCTCCTAAAGAAAAAACAAACAGACCATGAGCAGACAATGAGGAAAAAAAAGAGAGAGAGAAAAGCAACAAAGAGCAGACACAAGGAGCAGACAACAAGCGGGAAAACAATGAGCAAAATCAACAAGCAAACAGATGACAGAGCATCTGGGGGTGGTGAGCCTACATAGTTATATTTAATTGATTGTCTACAAAGTGGCAAGTAATTCAATAAGAATAGTTTTTTCAAATGGTACAGGAATGATCAGGCAAAATATACTCCATTGAGAGCATACATCTAAATATACAAGCTAAAACTACAAAACATCTATAAGAAAACCTGAGAAAATCTTTATGACCTTGGATTAGGCAAAGGTTTCTTAGACATGACACTAAATGCTAGATACATGCAGGAAAAACTTGATAAAATGGGTTATCATGAAAATTTAACATTTGCTTTTCAGAGGATACAATTAAGGAAATGAAAAGAGAAGCCACAGACCAGGAGAAAATATTTGCAAATCATATACCTGATAATAGATTTATATGCAGAAGAGATTAAAAACTCTTTCAACGTAACTATAAGATAAATTATAAATGGACAAAAGATTTCAATAGGCATTTCAACAAAGAAAATATAAAAATGGGTGGTACGCACATGAAAAGCAGCTCATTAGTCATCAGGGAAATGGAATGCCACTACACAACTACCAAAATGACTGTAATCAAAAAGACTGACAAAACTGGGACGCTTCTTACGTTTCTGGTGGGACTGTAAAATGGCACAGCTACTTTGAAAAACAGATTGTGAGTTTCTTTTTCCTTAATAATAGCTTTATTGAGAAATAATTCACATGGTGGGTTTTAGTATATTCACACAGTTGTACAATCATCACCACTATCTAATTTCAGAATATTTTCATCACAGCAAAAAGAAATTCCAAACTCATTCCCTTTTCCAACTTCTCCTCAGTCCCTGGAAACCACTAGTCTATATTATGTCTCTATGATTTGCATATTTTGGACATTTCATATAAATTAAATCACATAATATCTGACTAGCTCGCTTCACTTAAGACAATATTTTCAAGGTACACACATAAGGTAGCATGTATCAGTACTTCAATCTTTTCCTTTTTAATTAGAGAAGTTGTGGGTTTACAGATCATGTATAAAATACAGGATTCCCATACACCACCCCACCAGCAGCACCTTGCATTGGTGTGGAGCATTTGTTACAATTAATAACATATTTTTATAATTGTACTATTAATTCAAGTACATGGTTTAACTTAAAGTTCACTGTTTATGTAGTATAGTTCCATGGATTCTTAAAATATTATTGTTACTATATATACAATCTAACATTTCCCCCTTTTTAAATCATGTTCAGATATGTATTTCAGTGCTGTTACCTGCTTTCACATTGTTGTGTTACTACCACCACCACCCATTACCAAAACATTTCCATCATTCCAATCAGGAGCCCTGTACATTTTAAGCCTTAATTTCCCATTCCTTTTCCCCACACCATCCCCTGGTAACTTATGTTCTAGATTCTGATTCAATGTGTTTCCTTATTTTAATTGCTTCAAGTAAGTGAGATCATACAATATTTGCCCTTTTGTGTCTGGCTTATTTTATTCAACATGATGTCTTCAATGCTCATCCATGTTGTTATATTTATCAGTACTTTATTCCTTTTTTTCGGATGAATAATATTCCACTGTATGTATATAACATTTAATTTATCCATTCATTGGTTGATGGACACTTGGGTTGCTTCCATCTTGTATTTGTTAATTATTTTATTAGAGAAATTGTGAGACCAATAATGCATAAAATATAGAATTCCCATACACCAATCCACCACCACCACTTTGCACTGGTGTGGAACATTTGTTACAATTGTTAGCACTTTTTTGGATTTGAACTGATTTTTTTTTTTAACAGTAGGTATCTTTGTTACAATTGATGAAAAATTATTAAAATAGTACTATTAACTACTGTCCAGTTTACATTAGGTGTATTTTTCCATATACCACCCTATTAGTAACACCTTCTATTAGCATCATACATTTGTTATACTTCAAGGAAGAACAGAGTCATACTTCTATTAACCACAGTCCATCGTCCACAATAGCGTTTACTGTATTGTACAGTCCTATATTTTATCTTCTAATTTTCATTCTAGTGACATACACGACCCAAAACTTCCCCCTTTCAACCATATTAACATACATAATTCAGTGCTGTTAACTACACTCACAATAATGTGCTACTGTTACCAGCATCCATTTCCAAACCTTTACAATCAACCTAAATAGAAATTCTGTACAAATTAAGAGTCAATTCCCGATTTTCTAATCCCAGTCTATCCCCTGGTAACCTATATTCTAGATTCTAACTCGATGAGTTTGTTTTTTATAATTACTTCATATCAGTGAGATCATATCATATGTGTCCTTTTCTGTCTGGCTTATTTCACTCAACATGTCCTCAAGGTTCATCCATGCTGTCACATGTATCAGGACTTCATTCTTTTTTTACGGCTGAATAATATTCCATTGCATGTATATACCACAATTTATTTAGCCATTTGTCAGTTGATGTATACTTGGGTTGCTTCCATCTTTTGGCAATTATGAATAAAGCTGTTAAAACCATCAGTGTACAAATATCTGTTTGAGTCCCTGCTTTCAGTTCTTTTGGGTATGTCCCTAGTAGTGCTGGATTTTGTCAAATGCCTTTTCTGAATTAATTGAGATGATCATGTGGTTTTTTTCCCTATACTCTTTTAATGTAGCTTATTACATTAATTGATTTTATGTTGAAATCTTGCATATCAAGGATAAATCCCACTTATCACTGTATTAGTTTGCCAAAGGCTGCCAATGCAAAAATACCAGAAATGGGTTGGTTTTTAAATGGAAACTTATTTTGGGGTAAAAGCTTACAGGTCCGAGGCCATGAAATGTCCAAATCAAGGCACCATCAGAGATGCTTTCTCACTAAAGTCAGTTACTGGTGATCCTGGTGTCCTCCAGGTAGCAAGACAAGAAGACGTTCCATCTCTGCCAAGGTCCCCGGTCTTCCCCTCCAGGCTCGCCATCTCCCAAAGCTCAGCTGTGGGCAATCAGGCAATTAATTCTCTCTGGAACTCCTCTACTTGAGTCCCTCAGGGCTTCTCTGTCCTTCCACAGCTGTAGGCCAACTTGGAGTTCTCTCTCACACATGCAGGCTCCTTCTCTATGTCCCTTCCTTCTCTATGTGTATTCTTAGGTTTATCTAAGTCCTAGCAAGAGGGCAACCCAATCTGGGTCATGCCTCACTAATGTAGTCCAACCAAAAGCCCTAAAGTGATCTAATCAAAGGTCCCTTTTTTTTTTTTTTTTTTTTAAAGATTTATTTATTTATTTACCCCCCCCCTTGCTGCTTGTGTTTGCTGTGTCCATTTGCTGTGTGTTTTTTCTGTGTCTGCTTATCTCCCCCTTGCTGTGAGGTCCTGCTGCATCAGCCCACCGCGCCGCGGGGGCTGGCCTGCCCTCACAAGGAGACCCCGGGAAGCGAACCCAGGGTCTCCCATATGGTAAACAAGAGCTCTATCGATTGAGCCACACCCGCTTCCCTCAAAGGTCCCTTAACTGAATCTAATCAAAAGGCCCCATCTACACTGCATTTATAGGCACAATGGAATGGGTTAGCTTCAGAGCATAATTTTCTAGGGTCCACAAAAGACAAATCAGAACAATCATGGAGTATAATTCTTTTAATATGCTGAGAGTCAGTTTGCTAGTATTTTGCTGAAGATTTTTGCATCTATATCCAGGATATATTGATCTGTAGTTTTCTTTTCTTGTCGTATCTTTATCAGGCTTTGTTATAAGCGTCATGTTGGCCTTGTAGAATAAATAAGGGAGTTTTTCCTCCTCTTCAATTTTTTGGAAGAGTTTGAGCAGAACTGGAATCTTCTTGGAATGTTTGGAAGAATTCTCCTGTGAAGCCATCTTTTCCTGGGCTTTTTTTGTTCGGGGTGTTTACTTACCTACTCAATCTCATTACTAGTAATTGGTTTGTTGGGCTCTTCTCTCTCTTCTTGAGTCAGTGTATGTAGTTTTGGCGCTTCTAAGAATTTGTCCATTTCATCTAGTTTATCTACTCTGGTGTACAGTTGTTCACAGTATCCTCTTATAGATCTTTTTATTTCAGTGGGATTTGTAGTAATGTCCCCCTTTCATTTGTGATTTTAGTTATTTGTGTCCTTTCTCCTTTATGTTTTGTCAGTAAAGCTAAAGATTTGTCAATATTGTTGATCTTTTCAAAGAACCAACTTTTGGTTTTGTTTATTCTATTGTGTTTTTGTTTGTTGGTTGGTTTTTCTTTCATTTATCTCTGCTTTGATCATTGTTATCGCCTTCCTTCTGCTCACTTTGGGTTTAGCTTACTCTTTTTTTCCCTAGTTCTTCCAGTTTTAAGGCTAGGTGTCTCATATGAAATCTTTCTTCTTTTTCATGTAAACATTTAGAGCTATAAATCTTCCTCTCATCACTGCCTTCGCTGCATCCCATAAGTCATGGTATGATGTATTTTCATTTTCATTCACCTCAAGATATTTCCTAATTTGCTTCTGATTTCCTCTTTAACCCATTGGATGATTTGAGTATATTGTTTGGGGAGCCTGTAACATCTTGTTACAAGACATTAATATCTGGCCAAACCAAAACAAAACCCTCTATGCTAAGTGAAAGAAACCAGACACAAAGTACTACATATTGTATGATTCCATTGACATAAAATGCAAATATAAATCAATTTATAAGGATGAAATTAGATTAGTGGTTATGTAGGACTGGGGAAGGACTGCCAAGGGGTGTGGAGTTTTTCATTTTGGAGTAATGAAATTGTTCTAAAAATTTTTGTGGTGATGAATAAATAACATTGTGATTATACTAAAAGCAATTGATTATGCACTTTGGATAGATCATATGGTATGTGAATATATCTCAATAAAACTGCTTAATAAATAAATAAATAAATTATTGTGCAAGAATAGCAAGAAACAGCAGCTATGTACAGCAGAAGAAGCACAGAGAGATTGAGAGGTGAAGAATTTTCTTGTTTGTCTGTTTTTTATTAGTAGTAGTATTGAAATAATGAAAATGCTCTAATAATGACGGATGATGAATGCACAACTATGTGATTATACCAAATACCATTGATTGTATACTTTGGATGAATTGTATGCTTTATTAATATGTATCAATAAAATTGATTTGTTTAAAAAAAAAATCCAACCCACAGAAATGAAGACATGCAACAAATAAATGAGAGGTGATCACATGTTCTCTTAATAAAATGACTGGTTGCATTATGGGGAAAAAAAAGTATATTGTTTGGGGAGCAGGCATAGCTCAGTGGTTGAGCACCCTGCTTCCCATGTACAAGGTCCTGGGTCTAATCCCTGGTGCCTCCCTAAAAAAAAAATTTTGTTAAAATATTAATTTCCATACATTTGCAAATTTTCCATTTCTCCCTCTGTTATTGATGTCTAGCTTCATTCCATTTTGGTCAGAGAATATACATTGTTTGATTTTCATATTATTGAATTTATTGAGACTTGTTTTGTGACCCAACATACGATCTATCCTGGACATGTACATTGGAGAAGAATGTGCATTCTGTTTTTGTTGGGTGAAGTATTCTATATATGTCTGTTAGGTCTAGTTGGCTTAGAGCATCATTAAAGTCTTCTATTTCCTTAATGATCTTCTTACTAGATCATCTACCCATTACTGAGAGTGGTACATTAAAGTCTCCTACTATTCATGTACAACTGTCAATTTCTCTCTTCAAATCTGTCAGTATTTGCTTCATTTATTTTGGGCTCTGATTTTAGGTGCATATATATTTATAGCTGTTACAATTTCATGTTGAATTGCCCACTTTATGAGATATAATGACCATCTTTGTTCCTCGTAACTGTTTTTACTTAAAATCTATGTTATCCAATATTAGTATAGCCAACCAAGCTCTCATTTGGTTGCTACTTTCATGGCATATATATATATATTTTTTTTTCTTCTTCTTCTTCTTCTTTTTTTTCTTTTTCTCTCCCCTCGGGAGGTGCTGGGGATCGAACCCCGGTCCCTCCATATGGTAGACGGATGCCGAACCTCTTGAGCCACATCCATTTCCCTATGGTATATATTTTTTCCAACCTTTTACCCTAAATCTACTTGTATCTTTGAATTTAAGGTGAATCTCTTGACCCAACAGCATATAGTTGGGTCATGCTTTTTTATCCATTTGGCCAATCTCTGCCTTTTGACTGGAGAGTTATCCATTTACATTTAAAATCACTACTGATAACACATGACTTTCTTCTGCCATTTTGCTATTTAGACTATACCTTTTTTTGTCCCTCAATTCCATTAATGCCTACTTTTATAGTTATTTGATTTTGTCTGTAGTACCATAATGAGTGCCTTCTCATTGTTATTTGGATATATTTTCTATCTCTTTTTGTGGTTACCATGGGGTTAAAAATCCTAAATATTTAATAACCTTAGTTGGTCTGACACCAACTTAACTTCAAAGGCATGCATATATACTTTTCCTAAACCCCTCTAACCTCCCATAATTTTCTTTGGTACTTGTCACCAGTTATATTTTTGTACATCATATGTCTAAAAACATAGATTTATCATTACTTTTTATACGTGTGCATTTTAGCACCTGTAGGAAGTAAGAAGTGTAGTTACAAAGCAAACAATACACTACAGTAATACTGGCATTTGTAATTACCCAAATGCAGTTGTGATGAACTCCCTTAGCTTTTGTTTATCTGAGAATGTCTTAATCTTTCCTTCATTTTTGAAAGAAAGACTCAATGGATATATAATTCTTGACTGGCAGTTTTCTTACAGCACTATAAGTATTTCAACCCACGCCTTCTTGTCTCCATGGTTTCTCATGATAAATCAGCACTCAGTCTATTTTCCATCATCTCTTTGAGATTTTTAAGATCATTTTTAAAAGGCTTTGTTTGGTATGTCCACAACAAGTCTTCTTTGTTGGTGTTTTCTGGATTTTTATCTTCTTTCTTTGTATGGGTCATCATTTCCTGTTTATCTGTCATGTGCTCTTTAGTTGCAGACTGTACATTTTAGTATTTTTAAAATGTTAACTCAGGAATTATTCCCTAGCATCCATTTCTTGGTTTTATAACCAGCTGGTAATAAGACAGAGATTTCCTGGGGCTTCAGCCCTATCAGGAGGGTCTGCCCAAAGCAAATGGAATGTGCAGGGTTTTTCCCTGTTTAGGTCTTATCTTGGGTTTTTGCTTGTTGTTTTATAGTTCCCCTGCTTATTTTGGTTTTCCTCTCTGTTTCCCAGGAGACAGACATCTCTCTCCCAGGTACCTGAAGCTGGCAGGCTTTGCCCCAAAGGGTCTACCTCTACAGTTTCTTATACTGCTTTCTTAGTCTCAAGCTGCTTTTGCCTGGAGGGCAAATTCTGGAAGGAAGGCACAACAGAGAGGACTATCCCAAGTCAGTCTTTCCCAGCCAAAACAGGGCCAGGAGCCCATAAAGGGGGTGCAGACTGCCTTCAACGTGCCCTACTCTGACGGTTCCCCAAAGCTGAGCTTTCCTGGCCTGCCCAGTAATGCAGCCCTTCAGCTAACTTTCCCTTACAGTCCTGAGGAAGTGCAGTGTCTTTAAGTCTCCACCACCACTCCCTCGACTGGGGCGGATGGAAACGACTGCCACTGCTTTCATCCGGGACAGGTTGAAACAGTAGCTGCCCTCAGAGCCAGGACCCCAGTAATATGAATTCACTAATCTAAAGCCATCATCAGTGATCATCTGTGCCCACCCCTGATCTTGGAGAAGAGGATTTTTATGTTCCTTTCTAACTCCCACAAGATAGCCAGGGGCTGGACACCAGGAGCCGCTGCACAGAGAAAGAAATTTACTGTTCTTTTTTTTTCCAAATCAATTTTATTCACATGCCATAAAATCCATTCAAAATGTACAATCAATGGCTCTCAGTGTAATCACAGATTACGGTGGAAGCACTGAGTCTTGGAGCTACCGACTCCACCATCTTCCCACAATCTTCCATATCATTCTTTTTTATTGCCAAATAATAATCCTTTGTATGGATATACCATATTTTCTTTACCAATTCATCAGTTGAAGGACATTTGGGTTGTTTTCACCTTTTAGCTATTGTTAATAACATGCTATGAACATCCATGTATAGGATTCTGTGTAGACATATGTTTACATATCTTCTGAGTATGTACCTAGAAGTAGAATTACCGAGTCATATGGTAACTTTATTTTTAACATTTTGAGGAACTGCCAAACTGTTTTACAAAGCAGCTGCACCATTTTATATTCCTACCAGCAAGGTATAAGGGCCCCAATTTCTTAGCCACCCTAGATGATGGTGTGAAGTGGTATCTCATTATAGTTTTAATTTGCATTTCAATAACGACTACTGATGTTGAACGGCTTTTCTTGTGTTTATCAGTTATTTATATTTCTTTTTGCAGAAATGACTCTTCATATAGTTTACCCAGTTCTAAAAAATTTTTTATTGAAGTATATCATTCACACATGTATAGTAAAAGTTGTCAACTTACAAAGCACACACGCATAACATCATACAAGGTTTCTATACATCACCCCATCACCAGCATCTTGCATTGTTGTGAAACATTACAAATTATGAAAGAATATCATCAAAATAGTACTACTAATTATAGTCGATATCTTACATTTCAGTTCACCCATTTTTAATTGGGTTGTCTTTCCATTGCTGTGTTGTAAGGTTCACTTTTTTGATGGTGCCCTTGCAACATGCAGATTTTCAATGTTGATGAAGTTCAATTTATCTACTTTTTTAAGAAAAGATTTAATTTATTCTCCTCCCCCTTGTTGTTTGTGGCCACTGCCTGCTTTCTGTGTCCATTTGCTATGTGCTCTCTGTGTCTGCTCATCTTCTCTTTAGGAGGCACCAGGAACTGAACCCAGGACCTTCCATGTGGGAGAGAGGTGCTCAATCACTTGAGCCACCTCAGCTCCCTGGTTTGTTGTGTCTCTCATTGCCTTTCCTCTTTGTCTCTTTGTTGCATCATCTTGCTAGGCCAGCTCACTCCACCTGCTGGTCCTGCCAGTTTGCTTTCTCCAGGAGGCACCAGGAACCGAACCCGGGACCTCCCATGTGGTAGGAGGGAACCCAATCACTTGAGCCACATCTGCTTCCCTCTACTTTTCTTTTGTCACTTGTATTCTTGTTGTCAGAGCTAAGAAACCATAGCTAAAGATTTACACCTATGTTTTCTTCTAAGTGTTTTACAGTTTTAGCTTTTTTACATTTAGGTCTATGATACATTTTGAGTTAAAAATTTTATATAGTGTTTGTTTGGGGCCCAACTTCATGTTTTGCTTATAGATATCTGGTTGTCCCAGCACCATTTATTTAAAAGACTAATCTTTACCTCCACTGAATTGTCTTGGCACCCTTGTTGAAAATCAATTGACCATACATGTAAGGATTTCTGGACTTTTGAGAGTTTGTATGTTAAAAATACACTGACTGAGACCCTGACCCAATCAAGGTGGTGGAGTGAGAACTTCAGTATTCTGTACCTCTATGGAACTTTAACCACCAGCAAGAACTGGCAGAAACATCCTTCTCAAAGATCCAGAAAACATTTAAAGGACTTTGGTAACAGGACAAGTGCTACTAAAAAGAAGTAGGCTCTCATGGTGCCCTGGCTGGTCCTCCCCACATCCCCTCATCTGCCAGGTGTAGAGCTGGCCCACTCACCCTGTATGGATCCTTGGTCCTGGTTCCAGAGGGAGCAGAGTAACCCTCCTGCACATACTGGGAACCTGTATGTCTGGCCCAATCTGTCTGGTAGTGGCTTCTTGAGGGACTAACTGTCCCAGACTTGCCCAGCATTTAGAAGGCGGCTCACAGAGTGCTCCTACAGAATACTGTGGGAGAGCAGTCAAGTTGAGCTACCTGGGGCAAAGTTGATTGCTGGCTGTAGGACATAGAGTGCCAGTGCCTCTATGTGAGGAAACTGTTTCCAAGGGAAGAGGGGCATTCTGTAAATGGGGGAATTGCTAATATCACATGTGCATGCCTAAGCCAAGACACATCTGCAGAAAGGATCAGGGAGGACCCCATGCTTTGCCCTGGAGCTATTCTCTAAACTCATTGTATGGATAAGCCCTGAAAAAGAGCAGTTTCATGGTCAATCTGCAAAGACTGAGAAAGGTGGTGTTTTTTTTTTCTTTTTTTCCTGCTGCTGCTGCTTTTTTATTTTTTATTAGCTCCTGGCAATCAAAGAAAGTTTCATCATAACACTAGCTGGGTACAAACTTAAGGAACAGATGCCTCAGAGTCTAAATTCCAGCAAAAAAAACATCATAAAAAATTGAAATATACAGGTTTCAATAAAAGATTACAGAACATACAAGGAAATAGGAACTGACAGTCCTGGCAAAAGAGAAGAGTAAAGCATTGAAACCATCAATGAGGAGGACCAGACCTGGAACATACCAGAAAAAGACTGTTTTAATACAACGGTGCTAGGGAGCAGAGGTGGCTCAAGCCATTGGGCACCACCTTCCCACATAAAAAAAAAAAAAAAAGACACGCACACAAGGAACAGAGAGTAGACAGCGAACACAAAACAATGAGGGGGGGAGAAATAAATAAATAAAATGAATCTTTAAAAATAACCAATGATGTTAAATATGCTCAAAGAGTTAAATGAAAACATGGCAAAGAACTAAAGAAATCAGAAAAGTGATAGATAAGCACAAAGAGAATATTGATAGAGTGAAATTATGAAAAGGAACCAAACAGATCTGAAGACCACAGTAACAGAAATAAAAAAATTCCCCAGAGTGGTTCATCTGCAGGTTGTAAAAATGTAACATGGGACTGTATAGCATAATGAAACCTCATGTGAAATATGAATATGGGTAATATTGCATATATAAGATTGCTTTTCTTTGAAACTTAACAACTGAAGTGATGAATGCACAACTATGTGATTATAACAAATACCACTTATTGTACACTTTGGGTGGTTTTTATGCTTTATTAATATGTATCAATAAAATTGACTAAAAAATTGTGAGATAACTGGGGAAAGTATCTGGGAATTGAATATTGACTGGATATTTGATATTAAGGAATTGTTATTTGTGTGCTTGTGTGCATATGCACATTTGAGAATGGTATTGTAGTTATATCGTAAAAGGAATCAATTTTTAGAGACAGTGAAATAAAGAAAAAATCCTAAGTGGGATTTGCTTAAAAAACAAACAAACACTACACCCAAAGTGGGATGGAGGGAGTGAATGGGGGATAGATGAAATAAGATTGCCCATGGAGTACTTAAACTACTAAAGAGTTCCTCTGCCTCTAGTCTGACCCACCTCTTCCTAACATTCTATAAATCACTGGCTTAAAACTCTTCAACGTTTCCATATAACCTACTATATCATATAAGATTCTTTGTAAGCTCATCTTAGATAATGTTTAAACTGCATTAATCATCAGTCCACCTCCAACACCCCACTTTACAGCTAACCAAAACATCCCTCACCCATATTCCTCTATTCTTTTATAAAAACTGCTCTCTCCACCTAGAATACTTTACTCATCTCCTCCAACACGACTTGTCAGCCCAAGGCTTATTCATTCTTTAAGACCAGGTTTGAATTTCAGAGTCAGCCTCTCTAAGAAATAACTGCCTGTACCATCCCTCTCAAACCCAGGGACTCTTTCCTCAGTGTTCTCATGGCAAACTGTGCATATACATGTAAACACTTTAATATGATTTGGCTCATTCACTCTATGGGTAGTAACTTGAGAACAAGGACCGTGCCTTCCCACTGGGTTATTCCAGCACCTCAAACAGTGCTTGACACCGAGTCAGTGCCCAATAAACAGCTGGCAAATGAATAAATGGAAATAATTTTCAGGAAAAAAAATGCATCTAGAGATAAAATGCATGGTACTCTGGTGGGTTTTTCTTACAATCTATGAATTAAGATTCAACTTCATGCAAAACATCTTTTTTCCAATGAATTTTATTCACGTTATATTTTTGCTGAAAATTATAGTATTATAATCAGGCTATAATTTGCTTTTTCTATATGTCTGGGGCTATTAACTCTTTTTTTTTAAGGTATTGGGTCTGTGGATTGCGCCCCGGACCTCGTATGTGGGTAGCCGGCTCTCAACCACTGAGCCACATCAGTTCCCCTGAGCTGGTTTTTTTGTTTGTTTTGCTTGTTGTTTGTTTTTTTGTTTTTTTTACGAGGCACTGGGGATGGAACCCCGGACCTCCCATGTGGGAAGCAGGCATTCAACTGCTTGAGCCACATCTGCTCCCCTGGGGCTATTAAACAATAGAAATTTACATTAAACTAAATTAGCTCACTCAAAGACTTAAAAATTGCCCTGGCCAGAATAGGCCAAGACACTTGAGAGTAAAAGGAGGGACTAAAATTCCACTGTGGTAGAAATCACATGTGTACATTAAACTACATTCATGTACATGCTCATATTTCAATTGCTTCTACCTATTCTGCCTATTTATTCCAAAGAACTATGGATAACTAGCATTGCAGATCTAAATTGAAGAAGAAAAATCACTCCCAAATATGGCAATTATTCACGGATATTTAATATTCTCATTACAGAATATTATTGGAACACTAACACGTAAGAATCTAGAAGGAATTTAATGTCCAAACATTGTACTCTCTTCCTGTTTATGGTTCCCTCAGATTCTGAAGGATTTCTAAACAGTCTGATAAATTTGTCAGCCATGTGACCATATCCTGGAAGGGGGTTGGTTTCCCACTCCTTTTCCACATCTTCCACCTCCTGGCACAGAGCTGGGCATGTGGCAAGATGTCCACCTCAGGACAGCACAGAGAGGCATTCAGCCAGGTAAGGGTTTAAGGCTTAATCCTTGGTCTGCCTCTCAATCAATGCACAGCTGCAGGCACATTTCTCTCCTACTGTGTCTCACATCCTTTTTTTTTTTTTTTTTTTTTGCTTTTATAAAGGGTATTTCTTTGGGGTAAAAGCTTCCAGTTACAAGGCCCTAAAAGGTCCAACTCAAGGTACTATAAGAGGAACTTTCTCACCCAAGTAAGTTGCCATGTATTGAAGAAAGATGGCGGGCAATCTTTGTGAGGGTTCAGCCTTCCTCTCTCTCAGCTACAGGCTGGCAGAGAGATGAGCCATTTGCCTGATAGCCTGCAGCTAAGCCCAGAAAGAAACAAGCCCTATTTGCCTCACATTCTGCTACTTTACCAGGGAGGCAAGACCAAATAATCTGGAAGAAACCTCCTAGATCTGACAACCTCTGCTTCTTTGCATTACTAATACCTAATAAAAGAGGATATCACTGAAGGCAGCTGATGCAGCAATTTTCTCTCTGTTCTGGAAAAAGATACACAATAAAAACACAAGTGCTATGCCTTTTGTACCCAATTGTCATAACCATGACTTTAGAGGGGTGTGTTAACAGTGCATGCAAACACATACTATGTCTTCAGAAGAAGGGTCAACTGGTGCCCTTTAAATCCCTAACTGATGACTTTTGTTTAGACCAAATGAAGTACGGTATCCTTTAACTCAGCCATTCAGGATTTTACACTTAGCCATTGCTGTTGGCTGATGAGTTCAAATTGCAGGTTTTCTTTAACTAAATTAAATGAATCAAACACAACAAGGACACCAATAATTTAACGCTATTCTGAGCTGCACTCATTTAGTCATTCAACAATCATCTGAGTACCTACACTATGTATCAGGTACCATTTTGGGGTTCTAGGGATAAAGCAGTGAATAAAATGGACAAAATTTCCCACCCCAAGAGAGCTTACATTCTAAGCAAGCAACATCAACGTAGAGTGCCTGGAATGAGACAGAGGGTAGGTAACCTGCTCTACTTATGCTGGTTAAACTACATCTGAAGATTGTGTTTCTTTCTAGGTATGGCAATTTAAGAGGGACACCACAACGGTAATCAATTTATTGTCAAATCTACCCTTCGCAGCCCTGTTGTGATAATAAAGCTGGACCCTATAAACATTTTTCTTTTGCCAGCTGGCACTGTCAGTAGAAAGCACTGGAGGAACACCACAGGAGGAAGAGGTTCCGGTGTGTTTTTTTCTCTTCTTGCTCCTCTGGCACTGTGCTGATGTGTGGAACACCCAGTGGTGCTTACCTTCAACAAGATTCAGAGCTATCTCCACAGGCTTTAGGCAAGTTCTGCTGTTACCCCAGCCAGCTATTCAATGCATTTCACCAGCACCGTCCTGGGCAGCTTCCTGGCAAGCTTTCTCAGTACACCTGCTTGCCAAACTTGGCCTGTGGCATCTCAGCAAACTTCCTCACATTCCAGTAGACTACAGCTTTACTTTCTCCAAAGAAATCTGAATCTTAACCTTAGGTGAGATGTCTCAAATTTGTCCCTTCCCTGCATACTCTGCTCTGCCTCAGGCATACGGGTAGGAATATCTTTAATTTGGTATTCCTATATTCTTTAGAGTTCACTTCACCCATTAGTAGTTAATCTCCTATTACTAGTTAATAGTCCTTTATATTAATTTTCACTACTCAAATTATTGTTTCTATTTCCTGACTGGACCCTGACTGATACAGAGGGTGAGCCCAGAAGGTATCCTTGCAAACAGGCGATTTAGGAATTGGTTTCATCATGCCCTCAGGTTTCAGTGCAGTGCTAATAAGCACCTTGCCAATGGGAAGCCAGGAATCCATGGCATGCATGGTGGCAACACAACCCAACTATCCCCTGTGATGATGTTGCTGTTCCAGCTGAAGCAGGTGCCTTGGGAGCCCAAGTAGCTGCTGCACTTGAACGTTACGGTAGTAATGATTGCAATGACCACAGTGGAGGCAGATTCTATTGAATGCCCTGGAGTGCTTACAGTAGAAAACAACAAACTCACACGTGCTGAGTTAGTCTGAGAACCAGAAAGCTTACACGACGGCTCTAAAGAATCTCATTTCTTGTAACTACAGGGCTGATATTGCTGAAAATCAACCAAAATTTTCATTACAAAATCTGTTGAGTTCACAGTCTCACCAAGTTCCTCGTGTGAAATAAGGACGCTGACTAAGAAAGAATGGAATTATGAAACTTGGAATGGGGTCATCAAGACCCAGATGAAAGAGAAAATTGTGAACCCCAAAGTCACTCTGAACTTCCCTTACCAGGAAGAAGGAGAGCTTTATCCTTCAGTTCTGAGGATACTACCCTTCCTCTGATTGAAAACCCTGTGAAAAATCTTTCCTGGGGCAGAAGCCACAAAGGAGGAGGCTCATTTTCCTCAAACCTACTACAACTATCCTCTGTTACCCTGAGACACTAGACATGTAACTAGGGTAAAATCTTAGCATGCTCTAGGGCAGGGTTTGGTAAACTACAGTCTATACGTCAAATCCAGCCTGCTGCCTGTTCCTGTATAGTACACAACCTAAAAATGGTTTTTTAATTTTTTTCATGTTTTTTTAAAAGAAGTATATTTTGTGACACATGAAATAACCATGTTCACTTGTTTATGTATTGTCTATGGCTGCTTTTGTACTAAAGCAGCAGGGTTCAGTAGTTGTAACAAAGACTGTATGTCCTGAAAAGCCTAAAATATTTACTATCTGGACCTTTACAGATGAAGTTTGCCAACCCAATCTAGGGGAATAGTACATACTCTGACCCAGAAGGAAAGAGTTCATATACCAAAAAAATTTCAAGATTCTGCTAATAATATATTGGCAGAAACCTGGGGAACCATGTGCGGGAATGGATTCTAAGGATGTTAGACCAAGGAGGGGGGAATATAATACTACATCAAGCCTAATTTATGAGAAATTTCTAATTTATTGTGTTAGCTTATACAGCTGAAGGTGGCTCTAACAGCTTACTCGGTTGGTTGACTGACATTTGGGCTCAATAAAATTAATCTCACTTGTTTAATGAGGTTGAGATGCCAAAACTGCATGGGCAAGATGTAGAGGAGGGAATCCAAAGGCTTAGAGAGAGAAATGTTGGAATGTTTTTTCCTGTAAGACCTACATCACATGAGAAGGCCCAGAAGACAAGACACTCCTTTCATGAAGACACTGAAAATATATTAGTGAATCTTCAGGACCTTGTAGTAGGCAATTAATTTTTAGATTTTACACTAAAAACACAAGCAACAAAAGAAAAAAAAAGATTAAAAATGGACTTCATCAAAATTAAAATCTTTTGTGCACCAAAGGAATTATGAAGAAAGTGAAAAGATAACCTATAGAATGGGAGAAAATATTTGGAAACAATATATCTGATAAGGATTAATACCCAGAATATATAAAGAACTTCTTCAACTCAACAACAAAAAGCAAACAACCAAATTAAAACATGGACCAAAGATTTGAATAGACATTTCTCTAAAGAAAATATTCAAATGGCCAATAAGAATACAAAAAGATGTTCAAATCAGTTGGGGATTAAATCATGTCCTTTCAAAAGGCATATTTAGGTCCCAACACCTGGTCTTGTGGGTGTGAGCACATTTATAAATAGGACTTTTGAAGAAGTTGTTAAAGTGTGCTGTGGTGGTTTGAAGTATGAAGTGAAGAGCTGGAACATGCTACGAAACGGATGAACCTTGAAGACATCATATTGTTTGAAATAAGCCAGACACAAATGGACAAATATTGTATGATTTCTCTTACATGAAATACTGAGAATAAGCAAATTCACAGAGACAAAGTAGAATAGTTGTTACAAGGAGTGGGGAAGCAGGGGAGAATGTGGAGAATGGGTATGAGTTTTGATTGGAGACCAAGAAAATATTCTAGAAATAGTGATGAACATTATACAATAACGTCAATGTATTTAATGTCACAAAATTGTCCACATAAAAATGGATAAAATGATTTTGTTATATATATTTCACCACAATTAAAAATAAATAAAATACATTAGTGAGGGGAGAACTGGATCCCTGAAAAGCCCCTTTGTAGGCCAGGTAGGACCATGGGAGACCCCATGACTGAGATGGGTTCCCTGGATTTCAATGGGAATTATGGGATCCTGGATTGCTATGGCCAAGTAGCAGCACTTAATCACCAAAGACAAGGTGAGCACATTTACCATAAAAGGCATGGAGTTGTATCAGTAATCAGAATGTCTTGGTCCACCAGGATCTTCGGAAGTAGCTAGCTGATCACAATGTTCCATAGGCAACCCACTAAAATACAGATTGATCGATATAGCAGAAAAAATTCTAGCCCTGGTAGCATAAGCCTGACTTGAAAAGCCATGACTGCTCATCCAGTCTCCAGAGAGAAGTCAATTCACAAATCTAGGTCCCCTTGAGTAAGGATACTAGAGTATTTCTGCCAGTATATACTATAAATTCTCCTCCACATTTCCCAAAGGAACCCACTGCCATTTACTAGAGTGACTGCATATTAGGGAAAAGGAAATACAACCTTTTAAGGATTACTAATTCCTGGGGAACCAAAATGCCATTGTAGCCTATCAGTCAAAGTGGGGCTTACAGTGGTCAGGTAATAGATGGAATGCTTTGTTCTATTGATCCACCTTGTGGTTATTTCCCCAGTTTCTGAATGAATAATCGGAATAGACATACTTGGCAACTGGTGATGTTTTAGTTTGCTAAGCTGCTCAAGGCAGATATCATGAAATACGCTGGCTTTAACAATGGGAATTCATTAGCTTACAGGCTTACAGTTTTAAGGCCGTGAAAAATGTCTAAAACAGGCATCATCAAGACAATGCTTTCTTCCTGAAGATCGGCTGTCTGTGATCCCAGACTCCTCTGTCACAAGGCAAGGCACATGGTGGCATCTGCTGGTCTCTCCCTTCAATTCTGAGCTTCTTGCTTCATACTTCCATGGCTTTCTCTCCCTCTCTCTCTTTCCATATTCATCCATTTATAAAGGACTCCAGTAAGAGGATTAAGACCCACCCTGGGCCACACCTTAACTGAAGTAACCTCATCGAAAGACCCTATGGCATACACCCATAGGAACAGATTAGCTTTTAGAACACAATTTTCTGGGGGTACATACGGTTTCAAACCACCACAGGTGGAATCCCCACATTGGCTTTCTGACCCAATTGGTGAAGGCAATTATGACAGCAAGGGCTAAGTGGAAACCCCATGATATTAAATTCCCTACCAAGACTTTAAACTAGAGCAGTACCAGACTCCTGGGAGAATTAAAGAGATTAAAGTCACCATTAAAGACCTGAAAGAAACAGGGGTGATGATACCTATCACATTCCCATTTAACTCACAACTTTGGTCTGTGCAGAAGCAGGATAAATGATGGAGAATGACTATGAACTATTGTAATCTTAATCAGGTGGTGATGCCAATTGTAGTTGATACCCTAGATATAATATCTTATTTATTAATTTATTTATTTATCCCCTCCCACCCCCCCCACCCCCCAATATTTGCACTTGCTGTCTGCTCTCTGTGTCTGTTCGATGCATGCTGTGTCTGCTCATCTTCTTTTAGGAAGCACCAGGAACCAAACCCGGGACCT
Source organism: Cabassous unicinctus (assembly GCA_029593785.1). Classification (NCBI taxonomy): domain Eukaryota; kingdom Metazoa; phylum Chordata; class Mammalia; order Cingulata; family Chlamyphoridae; genus Cabassous; species Cabassous unicinctus. Next base: position 3,900 of record JAQZBX010037855.1, on the reverse strand, counting down.
CCCCTGTGAAAGGGAAGCACCAATTGCTTGAGCCACATCCATTTCCTACTTGTTGTGTCTCTCGTTGTGTCTCCTCATTGTGTCATCTTGTCGCGTCAGCTCGCCACACTAGCCTGTCATGTCAGCTCGCTGTCTTGTTCATCTTCTTTAGGAGGCATCGGGAACTGAACTCGGGACCTCTCATGTGGGAGGTGGGTAACCAACTGCTTGAGCTACATCCGTTCCCATAATATCTTAAATGATGCAAATTAATACCAATGAAAATCAACTTGATATACTGCTACTAATTTGGCTAATCACTTTTTTTCCATATCAATTTGCAAGAACCACCTGAAGCACTTTGCTACTAACAGTGCACCTTCACAGTTTTGCCTCAGGACTACATTAATTTTCCTGCCATAATAATAGTCCACAGAGATCTTGAACATCTTGACATTCCAAAACCATTCCACTGGTCCACTATATTGACATTATGCTAATTGGACCCAATGAGCAGGAGGTAGCAAATACTTTATTAAGACATATGAAAATTAGAAGATGTGAGAGAAAAAACCCCCAAAAATTCAGAGGTCCATCACATCAATGAAGTAACTGGGGATTCAGTGGTCCAAAGCATGTCAAGAGTTCCCTTCCAAAGTGAATGACAAATTGCTGCAATGTACATCACCAACAATGATAAAAGAGGCACAATGCTTGGTAGGCCTTTTTGAAATTTGGAGGCAATATATACATTTGAGTGTACTTCTCAAACCATCTACAAAGCCACCCATAAGTCTGATAGTCTAAAATGGGTACCAGAGCAAGAGAAGGTTTGCAATGCTAGCTGCTTTGGCAGTTGGGCCTTATGATACACCAAATTCAATGATACTCGAAGTGCCCATGGCAAATGGGGATACTGAAAAAACCTACAGCAAGAAAGAATAAGAGAATCCAACCCAGACTTCTAGAATGTTAGAGAAAATCTATGCCCTCTTCTGAAGACAACTATTCCCCTTTTGAGAAACAACTTCAGGTTTGCTACTGGTTCTTGATAGAGACCAAATTCCTAACCCTGGGACATCAGGTGACTATGCGGTCTGAGCTTCCCATCATGAAGTGGGCATTGTCAGACATACCTAGCCATAAGTTGGGTGTACATAGCACCAATTTATCATCAAGTGGAAATGAGAGGCCAAACTCAAGCAGGTTCAAAAGGAATGAAACTAAGTAACATGATAGGGTGGCTCAGACTCCTTCCACACTGATTCCTGTTACACTTCTTCCTCTCCCTCAGCCCATGCCTATGGTCTCCTGAAAGTTCCATATGATCAATTGACCGAGGAAGAAAAAACTTAAGCCTGATTTATAGATGGGTCTGCAAAATATGCTGGTACCAAATGAAAGTGTTATATGACTATAGGAACTGAGAATCTCTTCATTTTGGGGAAAGGGCGAAAACTTCCTCACTCACATGAAAGATAGTTGTATCTTGTTAGGCAGAAACATGAGTTCTTTAGTTCTATATATCAAATGTGTATAGACAGAAGGTTGTATATAGAAGCTGAGTAGGCAAAGGGGTAGACTGTCACAGTTATCAATTTATTGCTCTCAGCTCCAAATCTACCCTTCACTGCCTTGCTTATGATAATGGAACTGGGTCCTTTAAACATTTCACCTGGCACAAAGTTATACTTAGCAGAGAGCACTGGAGGAAAGACTTTTCTTCCCAGTTCTGGTGTAATTTCCTACCTTCTGCTCCTATGGTGCACTGCTGTCACCCAATGGTGTTCACCCCAACAAGTTTTAGTGGGCACTTCATGGGCATCTCTCAAGCAAGTTCCACCAGTGCCAAACACTGGCTTCCCAGTGATTCAGCAGCACCTCCATAGACAGCTTGTTTGCTGACGTTGGCCGGCAGGACATCAGCAAACATCTTCACCATCCATTGGAGACCTTCTCTAAGATACGAAATCAGCTTTAGGTGACGAGGGTACTCTTCCAAATTTGTTCCTTCCCTGTGTACTCATTAGATCTAGGCATCATAACTCCTCCTTTTATCCATCACTTCTGTTTTCTTTAGAGTTTTATTTACCCCTCAGTAGTTAGTTCCCTTTCACTAATTAATAATTGTTTATATTAAACTTTGCCTATTCAAATTACTGTGTGGTTTCTGTCTTCTGACTAGACCCTGCCTGATAGAGACAAATACAAATTAAAAACTTAACTGAGAGGACAGTCAGAACAATGAGATGGTTAAAAAATAATAATAATAGAAAAAAATGGGAAAAGGAATCAGAGATGTTTAGCCCAAGGAATATTAGTCAGAAGTTACATATTAATTTCTAAATGTTTAAACAGCTAACCATAGAGAACATACCAGACACAGAGTACATATTGTATGATTCCATTTATATAAAATGTAAATATAAATCAGTTTATAAAGATGAAGTTAAATTAGTGGTTATGTAGGACTGGGGAAGAACTGCTAAGGGGAGTAGAATTTTTCTTGTTGGAGTAATGAAATTGTTCTAAAATTTTTTGTAGTGATGAATGCATAACATTGTGATTATACTAAAAGCAATTGATTATACACTTTGGATAGATCATATGGTATGTGAATATATCTCAATAAAAATGCTTAATAAATAAATAATTGTGCAAGAATAGCCAGAAATAGCTATGTACAGCAGGGGAAGGATAAAGAAGGGAGATCAAGGAGTAAAGACTATTCTTGCTAGTTTATTATCATTATTATTGAAATAATCAAAAGGCTCTAATGATGACTGAGGTGATGAATGCACAGCTATGTGATTATACCAAATACCATTAACTGTACACTTTGGATGAATTGTATGCTTTATTAATACGTATCAATAAAATTGATTTGTTTAAAAAAGTAAAAAATAAAAAGAGAGAACATACTGGATCTTTTTTGTTTAGCACCAATAACAGCAGCAGCAGCAGCAGCAGAATACTTCTTTATTTTACACTCAGAAACTGACAACCAGAAATGGTAACTCTTATTAACCAGAAAGTAGAATTCTTCAATGAAGGAAGATCTCTAAGGAGTCCAATGCCAATAGTTAAATTGACAATTTACATGGCTTTGTGCCTTTTCATTTCATTTTAAACTGCTGAAAACCCACTGGAGGACCAGCCTAGTCAGTTTTGCAGTGACAAAGTCCTAAGTTAATTTTCTTACAAGAAACAAAACAAAAGCTCTTCCTTCAGTTTGCCTGGGAACTCACCTTTTAAGTTTCACCTTCAGTTCTGTTCTCCAGAAAGAGAGCATCTCCACAGACAAAATGGACCAGATTTGTTCTGATTACAATTAAAATACTGTCCTTCAACCATTTAAGTAGTAAAGGGGCTGACAGCCAAATAGAATTATTTATTGGCAAAACATACACTCAGCTGAACTTGTAAGGACTTTCTATGTGGACATTAATCACTACTCTAGATCATCTAACATTTGTTAACCCTTTCAACCATATTACATAGAACTGGCAATATTATTTTCTGTCCCTTAATCCAAACAATTCTTTTATTGCTAATTCTCCTTCAATAGAGGAGAAATCTTAGGTTCAAAGAGAGCAAATAACCTGTCTCTGAGACCAAATCAGTAGGTAGTATATTTATGCCTGTGCTTTCCACAGCTTTCTCAAATTTAAACAAGTCACTCAGAAGGAGTTATTCCCAGAAAGACATGTACTAATAACCTGGCAAAAATTAATGTACTTGCAGCTGCAATAACTTTTTTTTTCTCTTAATTTTCTTTTCTCATGTAAGGCCTGAAGCAAACATAAGGCCCATGGCTCAAGAGAAATATGCTGGTGAAGAGAAAGGAAAGAAGCATATTCAAACTGCATATACAACTTCATAACATACAAAACTTTAAGTCAGATCATCTTGTGGTTTACA